>KN884263.1:85321-98723 GCA_000934455.1 Apostichopus parvimensis
CATGTTGAACATTTTTGTCGCTTGCTTTCATCCTTTCGCAATCTAGGGGGGAGCTAGTTGTAGTGACTATGATATTTAGCCCTTATGGCCTTCCATGCAAACTTTGTTCTATTTTTAACGTAACGGGTTTCCCAGTCTGGGACCTGTATAAAAGGAAAAAGGCCATGTGTTTTCGGTGCACACTATTGGAACCGCGAATCAACCTACAAGTATAGCTTTTACAGCAACTCGCGTTTACCTCCGATCCAGCCAAATTTAATCTCCTTAAGCGAGCCATTATTTCCATATACCTATATAAGCAATCTATTTTATAAGTGACACCATCATACAGCCGCTCGGAAGTAAAGTCTCCAACGCGTATTTATATATTGTTAGTTCCATTCCGCCATCTAGCTAGTCTTTCGCGTAGGTAGCCTACCGGTATACCGACTCAACGGTTGGCGCTGAGACTAGCGCTACCGAACGGTCGAGTATAGCCTAACGCGCTATTACATCGTCGTTAGCTGGATATTTATCTACGCGGGATATTTCTTTACAAGGATTTACGCGAGTGTTTATAGTTATACCACTACGAGATATATCACCAGAAGCCACGAAGAACGCATTAGGGGTAAGTCATAACCTCTACCCTTAATTATTATAGACATTATAGTTATGCCGAAAAGATATTGTGAGTATTTAAATATACAATTAATCCCGCCTTCATTTCAGAAGAAGTTAAAAAAAATGTTAAAACAAAGTAAATGAGAGTAAAGGAGACCTTGGCAGATTGAACCCTGGTATAAAGGCAGTCATGTCTTAGCCCCCTTCCATAAGTATAGAATATAAGAGTTATAGCAATAAAATGTAGGAGTTGATGATAATGGGTATTTTGGCAATATAATGGAAAACAATGTAGTACAATTTCGGGAAAAACAGGCTTAAAATAAAATGTTGGGTAAAACAAAGCCAGTCCTAGAGAAAACTGACCAAGCAACAAAGATGAAGCATGCAGTTCCAATAACACCCCCCCCCCCTCCGAGAATATGAATATAGAAGTTTCTTAATTATCTTGGCTCATATAGTAATTGCTGGAAGTATAAATGAAAGAGTTTTGGCTAGATACTGTGGGCTAGGAGTTGGAGGGATTGAGCAAATTTCATATTGACTTTTAACATGGTATAGCAATTACCTTAACCCCCCCCCCCCACTAGAAAACATAAAACAAATAAAAACATGAATACAAGAAATATATAGGTGATTTGGATGTAAATAAAATAATAGTAAAATGGACAACAAAAGTAAAGAAAAAGTTACGAATGAATTTGCAGCCCTTCTCCACATTTTCGTAATTGATTGACTTGTTTGGGTTTTTTCTCAAAATAAACACCCTAGGGAGGGATCTCACCCCCAATTAGTGTATCATTTTGGACAGCAGAGACCCTAGTGGTGGTACCCTGTCAAAATGGGCTGAAGAGGACCAGGCCCCTGTGCGTGGTAAGGCCTGCAAGGTTCAAAAGCGGGTTTCCTCCCTATACTGTAATGATAAATTTTGTATTTTTGCAATTTTTTGGAGCCCCAAAAGGGTCAGGCCCGAACCCGACTCGTGCGATGGCCACTATGCAACCCGACAACGTTAATACTGACTCTCCAAAATTTTGTTTACCACCAGTGGTGAAAATGCCTTTGAGTCACATTGATATATTCAAGGCAGAAGAGGAATGGCACTTGCCGAAAATTTGTGAGGACCAGGCGATGTGCCCAACAGAGACAAGTCAAAATTCAACGAAACAAATCGCCCAACCGAACTGAAGCTTATCCTACCTCCATTGGGTAAACCGGATCACAAAATAGAAGAGGAGGCAGTCACCAGATTCTCCTTGGGAGGTAAGCGGCAAGTTGTTGTCAAGTCTTTCCGTAATATAGCGTTTGCAAATATACGTGAATATTATACGAAGAACCGGGCGAAAGACTGCTTTCTACCCGAAAAGAAGGGGATTAATTTGCGTACCTGCCACTGGAAACAACTTTACGCTAAGAGACATGTTAATACATTTATGATCGGTGGCATTTTAGATACTCATCAAAGAAGACTTTGCCTCGGAGGGAAGTATTACCTCGTGATTAAAAACTTCAAACAAAACACGTATGTGTGTATTAGAGAGTATCATGATGAGGGTGATCAAATAGGTCTACCGGTGATAGCAGGCAAGAGAGGTCTCAATCTGAGAATTCCAGAATGGAACAAACTTTACGAACAAATTGATGCTATAAATGACGCCGTAGATAGAGTGAACCAAGAGATTGGACTTAAGTAAATGTGGCTAGCAAGAGACAGCACATATGACTTCATATTTTTTTCTTGAACTTGCTGTCAACTTATACCTCTCTCCTCTTTACTTCTCAGACGAGATCGCTGTTATCAATATTCAAAATAACATCGTGGAGTTCGTGTTCGCAGTCATGTTGATTCAATCATATATCAGTGGCATAAAAAGAACTGTGAAGGTTGTGAAGAAGGATACCCCTCACAGCGAGATTATGGTTGGATTGAGAACTTAAATTCCGGTTATTTTAGAGACTTTAATCATTTGATTAAGACGTCGTGGATTGTTGATGCATCTCGGATCTATTTGAAGGATACTCCCATACACATCATTACTGAAATGGTAGAAGATCTTCGTTGAGCTTGGACTGAATCCCCGAAACTGTCAAGAGAGGCTATTGAAAGTTCTACATTGGATGAAAACCTTCGTCAGAGTATTGAAAACAAACTGAACTGGATGGAACATATCACATTTCCAGAAACATTTGAATTAACTTAATTAATGTTCAGTGTATTAATAAAAAAAAATAACAAATAAATAAAAATGTAATGTTGCAGAGTTTAACATATTTGCCTCTGTTGTTATTTTTGTGTTATTTTTTTTCATTTTCTTGTGAAAGCAAGCAAACATAGCAAAATATAAAACAAAACAATAACTACCGAACCTAATCTTCCATGATACTCGCCTACCAACTCTACCCGCTTGCCCCCTCCCTCATCCTACGTACAACACCCACCCCTTCAAAGGAAGCATCCCGGATAGGTTCTTTCACACATGAAAAGTGGGTTGCGATAAAGTTATGCACATGTTCATCGTTGTCATCCTGGTATTGAGAAAACCAAGACACGATCTCGCCCATCTCGTAACCTCGGCTGCGATGTAGAAGATAGAAAATGGTATACTGCCCACAAACGGTTGACGTGAAGCGCTGTAGACGTTGGCTATTGAAATGAAGCGCTAAGTCTGGGTATATCGAGGGTGGTAGACCAAAAGAATCAAACATCTCATCCAGGCTTGTTACTGGAATCTAAATTGACAACCACGGCACACGGAAAACGAGGTTTAAAAAGTTTGAAGAAAGTCTGACGGCATGACCCCTTGAAAGAACATTTTACAAAAGGGATCCGTACTGATCCGTGACTGATTTGACGCTTATCCATGCTGTTTCCTTTTAACTGGCGTAGTCAAATACGACGTTACGGGCTTTGTCTATTTCCACGATGTTATCCAGTTCGGCATAGACTAACACGTTAACAGTGGTGTTCAGAGGCTGTACGAAATGGAAGTTCCATTCGAAGATTGCCTCGTTTGACCAAGTTGAAATGTCCACCCGAAGACAGGTCCGGTGTCAGATCAAATGCATGGAACGTGTAACCGTTTAGATAATCGTCTCGACTGATGGCAGTGCCTGCATCGTGCTGTGCTTCATCGGTTCCGGAAAATAAGGTGTGATAGGCTCTGATGTAATTAGCCCCACCGTCCGCACTGTAATTTGGTTTCAACGGCCTGTAAGGGTGTATACGAACCGTTCAAAGCCGTATTACGCACATATCCTACGATTACATATTTTTCTACATGCAAGATACGTACACCACAGAAGTCCTGCGATACAAGGAAAAGGCTCCTCAGAATGCGTCTGAGATGTCTGCCAGATACTTTGCTATTTTCCACTGTTATTAAATAGCGATACAAATCAAAACTGTGGGCGCTCTGCCCGATGCCTCCTTTTACATTCCAAATGCTATGTCGGTTAAAAAGAAAAAGGAGTTTATGAGTTGGTACGAAAGTGAACTTCAGAAGAATGTCCCGTTATGCCGGAGACAGACAAGGTCTGTGCTTAGGCTTGCCACAATATAAAAATGGCCACATCCACAATGTGTCTGAGATGTCTTTCGCTAACTTATCCGATACTTTGCTATTTTCCACATTTATTTAATAGCGATGCAAATCAAAACTGTGGGCCCTCTGCCCGATGTACCATGTGGCAAGAGTTAAGGGGAAGCTCTGCCCAAAATCCACCAAAAACACATTTTTGGGCTTCCCTTGGAGAATTGTGTGTATAGGTAAACAAACTTTTCATCTTTCCATCTTATCTTGAAACATATTTTTCGGGGAGGGGACTCAACAGTTCCTAATTAAGCTGCAACTAGTGAGCCAGGCCGTGCACAGCCAGATCCGATACCCAAAACAACATTCGAAAGGAAAAGGGTCAGCTTTGATGATGTGTGGCGGTCTGTGTGTTGTAAGTCACTAGATAGCCGTCTCAGGGACTTGGCGTGGAGGATTGCACATGGGGTCCTCATCACTAGGTGATGGGATTTGTCCCCGTGTGGGCTGTAAAGCCATCGAGACTATGCAACACCTTTTGCTGGAGTGTCCCTTTGTCCGGTTGGTGTGGGATTGGTTTCACGCCTTCGTTATTGGTGTTATTGGTTGCACACAGTGGGCCATTAGTAGTGATTTTCTTTTGTATGGTTTGTTGCCCCCTGTGTGCCCAACCTGGGTTAGGGATCTGCTGTTGTTGTTTGCCGCTGTCATCAGGAGACACATCTGGGACAGCAGATGCCGCCTAGTTTTCGATGGGGACGTCTGGAGGGCAGAGGATGTTGTCCCCCTCGTGCAAAGTGACATCAGGTTGCGCATGGAGGCGGACCATGCACGGCTTCCCGACACTGCCTTTCGTAGACGCTGGCGCAAGCCTGTCGTCTATTATCGGGACGGCGTTCCCCGGATGAAATTTGGAGTGAGTTAGTTGGTAGGTGTGGGGGCTGTGTGGTCGTTACATAATATAGGTTGGTTTAATTTTTCTCTTTGTGGTTTGGGGTTGGCTTTTTGGGGCTAGTTTGTAGTGTTTTATTTGTTTTGCTTATGTTGGCCTTTGGGTCCGTGTCCTTTTCGCGTTAGTGAGAGATTGATGGGTTTCAGTTGTTGTTTTACAGACTGGGTTTGTTTTTTGGTTTTCTTGACCTTTGGTCCGTGTCCGTTTTTCTTAGCACGTAAAAAGCACAGCTTTGCAGCTCAAAACCCAATATTGAATGACTAAAACCAGTACCTCTTTTCCATAAGTCAGCAATAGACAATATAGTGAAATTCTGTTCTTGTTGTCATTCAAGTGACATTAGTTGGTATACGGTTCCACACAAGAGGGGACTTTCGCATTTCATTTCATTGTGAGAACATTTTTTCATCACTTTATACCTCACCAGCAGTTGGTATGAGAAAATTTGCTGATTCTAATCTGCGTATTGTCACGGCTATGCGCAATATAGGTCGAGGACATGCTGGTGTCCAGGAGTTTTGTAGGGTATTCGATACATCAGGTATCTCGAATGACACTTACTACAATTTGTCAGAACATCTCTCCAAAACAGCATCTGCGTCTGTATCTGAACACTTGACTCGTGCTCGACATGAAGTACGGAGAGCATATGAATAACTTGACCCTAATCTGAAAGGCAAAACTACGATTGATGTAACAGTTACATATGATGGAACGTGGCACAAGAGGGGGCATACCTCACATCATGGTGTGTTTGTTGACATATTGACTGGATTTGTGCAGATGGGAAGGCTAGACTTGGCGAAGAGACTCCAGACTTCGAAATTTGGTTCGAAGGTCACTGTCAAATCAACCACCAAGGATCATCAGGGGCGATGGAAGGAGTTGCAGCCCTACGTTTGTGGAAGACGAGCATTGATATGTGTGCTATGAGGTACACCATAGTTCTGAGTGATGGGGATACCAAGACGGTGGGGTACCTCAATAATGCAAAAGTGTATGAAGTTCCGGTGGAGAAAGGAATGCGTGAACCACATAAGCAAGAGGATGGTATACATCGTTGAAGAAATTTGTAGACCAGAGTAAGGGTACTGGAGGAAGGGGAAAGCTTACTCAGGTAAGAATGAAGAAATGGGGCACCTACTATCGCAATGCGATCACCCAAAATGAAACAGTAGAAGCAATGGAAAAATCCATTTGCTATATTGATGCAAGGCCAATGCATCAGCGGTGTCCAACCGGAGAGCAATCTTGGTGTTTCTACCAAAAGGCTGTAGCATCCAATGGGGATGTAATGGCTCCTAAAAGTCATCAGCCACTGCCAAAGGCCATCACAGAACTGCTTCTCCCCATTGTTTCACCGACTCTCTAATGAGTCTGTCTTGAAGAGATGCATCAGAAAAAAGACGCTAAACGCTAACGAGTCGTTGAATGCTCTTGTATGGAAGAGATGCCCAAAGACGCACTTTGTTTGACAGACCGTTGTAAAAACTGCTGCCAGCATGGGGGTATAGGACTTCAATGAGGGAGCAGAGTCAACGCTCGAAGGATCAAAAGCGTCTGCTACAATCGCAAAAAGCAGCTTCCGAAATTGCAAAGTGTCAACGAAAAGCAAAGACTTTTGCTCAGGCGAAGAAGCAGGAAACATGGAAACAGAAGGAAGGGGTGCAGTATGCTTCTGGAGAGTTCCATGTGACTGAAGCTATTCCTGGACCATCCACAGTGACCAGTTGAACTGTCAAAGTACTAAATGAACTTTGTCGTTTATCTTTTTTCCAGTGCATCCTTTGTTTATTGTTGATTATCTCCTTTATGGCAGAAATAGGTAACCTGTACTTGGGATACTGATATATTTGTCATTTGTATACCTATCAGTACGGAGTAACATTGTAATTTTTCACTAATTGTTCCCCGATTGTATATTTTTTCTTTCTATAGCGAACATATGCAGTTAATTAATAATCTTAATGAAATATTTATCAAATAAAGGGAATACCTGGCAAAATATTAGTATCACTCCCTAGATCTATGTGCAAGCTTTAATTTGAGCTATCAATCATCCCTGTAGCACTTTGCTAACCGAGCTTTCTCAAATTTGCTATTTAATTATGCAAATTAGCGCTAATCAATATGCAAAATAGTATAAAATTAGCATAGACATATTTCTCCCGTCAACCTTGCCATGTGTAATTGATTAAGAGAAAATTCATTGTAGACCAGAGCCTCCCCTTAATAACCTGATTGATTTGCAAATGTTACCTTTCGGTATTCGAGCTTTCAACAGATGCGTGAAAAGACGGCGAATACAGATATTGACAGAAGGAATATTTTGCACGTGTAGGAGACCACACTCATACACGAGATGGCACAAGGTTCTTATTGGTACCAATCGTGGACGTAATTAATGTAAAGTTCAATATCCACATTCTTAATACAATAATAAAAGGTCACTTTTCCTAAGAGTTTCGTAGGGTATTTGATACATCAGGTATCTCGAATGATACTACAATTTGTCACAACATCTCTCAAAAACAGCATCTGCGTCTGATGGGAATACCAAGACGGTGGGGTACCTCAATAATGCCAAAGTGTATGAAGTTCTGGTGAAGAAAGAGGAATGCCTGAACCACAAGCAAGAGGATGTATACACCTTTGAAGAAATTTCTAGACCAGAATAAGGGTACTGGAGGAAGAAATGGGGCTCCTACTATCGCAATGCGATCACCCAAAATGACAGAGTAGAAGCAATGCAGAAATCCATTTTTGCTATATTGATGCATAGCTCAAGTTCCGATGAAAGGCTACCGCATCAGCGGTGTCCAACTGGAGAGCAATATTGGTGCATGTACCAAAAGGCTGTAGCAACCAAAGGGGGATGTAATGGCTCCTAAGGCAAGCCAAGGTTAGATGTTTCAACTGCCAGGATGTGGAACACTCCGCCAGTTTATGTGCGTCGGCGTCGTCCTGTACGACGTGGGCAGTCAGGTCACGGGAGCAAGGCCTGTTAATTAAAATGTATACAGGAACAATAGCCAAACGCGTACACTCGGCGCACGAAACGTTTACGTAGATGGTGAAAAACATTATTATTGACGTTAAAGCCCTATTGTTCTAAGCAATTTACCTTTTTACGTCTATTAACCTGGGTTTGGAACTTTCACATCAACATGGGGGAATATGCAGAATATGATCGGCAGTACAATAACCCTCTGCGTAATTCCAGAAATAATACTCTATTTGCTCCTGCAAGCCAATGCAGAGATGTAATTGTAGAGAATGTCACCGTGGACAAATTTGTTATTGGTTAACATCACAGTAACAAGTTGTGCCTAATGGGTGAAATGAACAGAAGAAAGGGCCACAAGGTACAATGTCCAGGCCATAAGGGCTGTTCAGCAAATTTAAGGTAAGATGCCAATATTGGACATGGACAAAATGGTGGAAGGATTTGTGCATAAAAATTACTGGGTAAAACCCAGTAAAGGTCAAGTGCCTCACAACTGATGCTGATGACAAGGCATATAAAGGGTTCAGTAGTATCATGTCTGCTTCAGTCTGAAACAGAACCTTTTAGACCAGGTCCACCCACCTAAACAGATCTCTGCACAGAGCACTGACTGGAGCAGAATTCTCCTCTGATATGTTTCCTGCAAAGACTATGACTAAGAAGCGCTTGATACAAAGGCGCATGCTGACTTAACCTGTCATGTACAGGCAGAGGTGACTGCTTGCAGGAAAGTGATGAAATATGACCACTGCAAAGTTGCAAGTTGTCTGGAGTGCCTTACTAAATGCTACAATTATTTTTGTTTGTTCTATTGTAAAAAAACATGTTTGGCGGAGTAGATGCCAGTTGGCAGGCAGTCCTGGAGGCGGTGAAGTCTGACATTCGCCTTCAAATTGAAGGCGATTTTCGCCGTTTATCTAGGGCTGCCTTCTTTGGACGCTGGTGTGCTGGGGAGGGGTTTTTCGTTTCGCTGCGTGCGGGTCGTCCTTTTGTAATTTTTTGAATGTTTGAGTGGGGGGGTTGTGGGGGCATGTCTCTGCAGGTCGGCGGGCAAAGGTTTTTGGCTCGCTTGACCTGAGTTTCGTTTGTCAGTATGGGATGGTTCGGTAGTGCCGTTTGGCCGTGACGTTTTGTATCCCGCATGGCGGGTCACGTAAAAAGCACTCAATGCTACAGTGGAGATCATGTAAGAGGGGCAGGTACTACAAATTACCATTTATGCCAAATGCTGCAAAGGGTTCTCTGGTAATCAATCCCCCGCACTGACAACACAAATCTTATCAAAATACTTAGAACAAGCACCTGCTACAAACGATTAAGGTCCACTCGTTTGAGACTTCCACGCAAAAAGCAGACGCGGTCGATAATGCTTTTAATGTGACTAATCCAAAACATAGCACCACATTTGCACGCAACAGTCAGTACAGGAATGACAGTGCCATACACATCACAAATAATGGGCCTGGTGAGTCAATAGCCAGGAAGATGGAAGCTGCCCGGGTTAAAGTTGAGCACAAATAGTCAATGTATCCAGACTCTGAAACAGATGCAGAGAAAACAACACTACGATAAATTACGTAAGAGAGGCAAAGCCTACCGAAGGAGGAGAGCACAACTCAGAGAGAGAGAGAGTACAAGTTACATGGTAGAGTGAATTACATAAACCAGCACAGTTCTTATAAAAGAGATGAACTGATTCATGACCACAGTTACTCTAAGGGGGGGATATGACACTGATGATGATTACAATACTTATCAGTGACGCTAGTTATAATCAAAATAAAGTGATTGCCGGCGAGCCGGGCAATATGAGTGTGGATGAAGTTTGGAGGGGAAGACGAGGAAGAGGAGGAGTTGCAGCAGCCATTATTACCAGAAGAGGAAGATTCTGTCGTATTTGAGAACCAGGAGGTGGTAAGTATCAATTAGTCCTAGGCTAGGGGATATGTGTTTGTTGTTGTGTTTGTTTGTTGTTTTGCGAAGAAAATAACTTGAAATGATATTGACAGTCAAGAGTTAATGTTGCAATATGTGGGGGGAAACCCCTGGGCCTGACCTTTTTGGGGGTGAACTGAAATAACCAAATGGCATGAAATGATAGAAAGCCGATTTGGGGGAACCCCTGGTCATTTTTTGGGGCCGAATGAAACGTTAACACAGCACAGCTTGGGTACAGGACCTGCCCGATGACATAGCAGTTGTGCAACCTGAAGCCGTTGGTGCCCCGCCAGCCAAACGCCCGAGAGGACGCCCTCCCAAGCATGCACCAGGTCAGCGTCATTGTCGAACTGGAAACCTCATTACCACTATTTGTCTCGAACTGAACAATACACTTGCTAAACGTCATATCGTCACCATGATGATCGAACTGGAAACCTCATTTCCACAAAGTGGGCGGAGCCTAACATGTGTACAAATATTAAAACTGTCATAGAAATGTAAGTCATATTAGAAAGAGAACCTCCAGGAGATGCCTTTTCAGCTATTTTGAACCAAGTTTACTGATTTGTGTGGGTGTGTATGCATTTTCCTATAAACACCGAAAAAGAAAATGGCAGCCTAATTTGCATAATATATGCAACTAATTATGTTTTTTCTTTCCCAGTTTCCAAATTTGATGACCAATCCATCAAACTAAACTTCCTTATAGACAATATGATCCTATTATGCTATAAATCAGCTCTATCTCAGATGCACTCCTATAATATTAATTACCTGTAAAAACCCATATGCTTATCTGCCATGGATTTAATCTGTTATGAATGGAAGTTCACAGGGACACAAACAGTGTTCACGGATATGAGCTCAAAGTTTGTTTCATGATGATGTCAAAAAAATGGTCGAAAATTATATACTCTGCTTGTAATATTGTGTTTTTTTTTTTAAATAGCTGCTTTACTGTCAGAAATTCATTGTCACGTTTGATCACTGAACATGTTGTAGTTCGTAAATTCTTGTCAACTATCATTCGGTGCAAATTGTAGCATACATCAGGCTACAGCCTAAATTGATCCTTGACGCAATTGCATTGTCCTTGCTCAATTATTTATGTAATGTATGACATCAAGAATACTTTGTTTCCTTACTGTATTAAGATTGACCCAAAGTAAACACCAAAGATACCATTAATCATTCTCTTCATGTGATTTAGTCTCAATAAGCAATGTAATTATTAAAGCTCTAACGAACTGGGTTGAAACAGAAACTGGTTGGCGTTACAACATTAACAATAAAGCCAACACACAGTATAACTAATCCACCCGCAACAATATACACTACAATACATATTAACATGACTAGGATGCAATACTACGGAGAGCATGTGTACAATTCAGGTCCAAGAAAAATACAAAGAGCCACAGTAACAAGATTATCAAAACATTTGTGACCAAGATACAATTAACCATATGTCGCATTCATGCCTTATGTCTTCCTTTCGGGATTCAACCCACTAAATTACTTGGAATATTTCTGAACGACGTAAGAGTTAAAGTAGCATCAGCGTGGTAAATCCACATAGCAACAACACATATAACTATTTTTAGATCGGAAAGAGTGGAACGCCGGTAAGGCAGAAACGAGCACATTGCTCAACGAACAACGTTAAGGGATGGCGACTGTAGCACCCAGGAAAGTACCTGGGCACGAAAAACCAAACGACTGATCTGATCTCAACCGCAGTCCCCTTCGTCGATTACACTCGAAGGGAAACATACCACACATGATCGTAGATAAAAACCGTGAAGGTATTAGAAGTTGCACGCTAAAAATTTGACTGATGTTAATAAAATATATACTGTAAGTCCTACTTGTATTAGTCATACTTCCCAACCATAAAATTTTCCATGTCACAATGTTCAGTGAATGTCAGTGAGTTGTCATTGTCCGCGAGACCAAAGGTCCGCGAGACCAAAGGTCCGCAGTTTAAAGAATTTTGACTGCTCATAGAAAACCACAACATGTTATTTTGTATTAGCAATCAGGCTTAACTTACGGGCTAGAGGTTAAAGTCGACCCCAAGTTGACACAATTTCCTCATAATAAACCAAACGTCTATTTTACTTGCGAAAATTTTTACAATTCGTAGCACAAACACACAAAAATGTTTCTGCTTTTCGGCAATGTGACAGGTATTTTTTCAACAAATACCCTTAGCGTCAACATATGGTGGCGCTTCCATTTTTCGGGCAAGGTTTTTGAAATTTTGCCCTGTCCCCCTGCTACCCCCCCCCCCCACCAATGTCTCAAGACCATGTATACACCACTACTCTCCCCCAGGACGCCTATCAACATTTTTTCGCATTTTGAGAATATTAATCAGATTCGGGTTTGCTCGTCCCCCCTAAATTGTTCATGCTATCGCTGCCAATGTTAAGATAATACAAGTAACCACAACTACGTTGAAGCAGTATTATCTATATGTTCCCTTTGTAACATCCTAAAGCTGTTGGAAATATCAAGAACAATATTTTCTGTATAAAAAAATTAAATGCAACTGAACCATTTTCTTTTCGATCCAAGTTTTAAAAACGGGGACCCGATATGTTTTCAGACAGAAAAATAATTTAATGTTATACGTCCGTGTGAGGACACGAAAACATGAGTTAAATTCCTATGTAACTTTTAGCATATCGTAGGCTACCCTTTAATTAAGGATTGAAACAGTAAGAAAAATCTATACGGTATACTTAAGGTGGATCTTAAAAGCAACAAAAATCTCTTCTTCACATATATTGATGATCACGTTGCTTTTGTTATGTAGGAAATAAAATACGGTGTATCTTTTATATAACAAACAACATATGGTAAATGTTAACCTTTAAAATAAACAAACAATATTTTGAAACAACAACTATGTTAAATGGAGAAAATGACAGTCAGTGCAATCGTAATGAAAGTAAGAATCAACACCCAAAGTTCAAATAAGGGCGGACTCGACGAGAAAGATAATTTGTAAAATACATCGGGACTGTGGAAGAGAAAACCTGTTAAGTGTTAAACAGCTTAAAATAAAATCAATATAGCGTTGAACCGACCAAGTGACTTCGCTCGACTGAGTGATTTCCCCCAACTGGAGGTGGGGGGAGGGGTGAACAGTGGCGTAACTAGACTTTTCATTAGAGGGGCTTCAGGAGGTCAAAGAGATTGAAAAGGGAGGCAATATTGTTTAAAATAGGGTATCGCTTTATCTATAATTAAGTTATATTGTAGTCTCAAATTTCATTTGGGGCAGCAGGGGGAGGGGCAGACTTTTGAGAGCAGGGGCTTTCGCCCCCTGTAACCCAGTCTGTTTACGCCACTGGTCAAAGC
>KN884263.1:105730-144203 GCA_000934455.1 Apostichopus parvimensis
ATGTTATTTTTTATATTCTTTAATTGCGCCCTCAATTGCCATGACTTGAATACACTCAGCCAGAGAAGTCGTATAAGCCTGTATTCAACCTTAAAAATGTAATTTAGTGATTAATCATTCTTTGATTGAAGCTTGCCTTGAGAATATTAATAATGGTAAGTTACAAACATTAAGTGGCACTGTAGGTAAACGTAAATCACACTATTTTTATGAGTAATTGGTAACTTTATTATATGCATGTGTTATCGATCACTCGGCGTTAGTTAGGCCTTGTTATCGTACTGTTGTTTACACGTGCACGTTATTTGTGAGCGTTGGAAAGTCGTTTCGTTCATACTAGTTATTAACTGTATTTTCAACTGTTTATATTAAGATGATGCTTAGATGGCTTCGCCATGTCATTCATAATTAATTGTTTAAGCTACTTTAGAGAGCCTGAAGCTACAATTAGGGGTGGCGTGCAACTTATAAATGCCCACAACATGGCATGGTGCTAAGGGACGTCACTTCGCCATTGCTACACTTAACTATTGAATATTCATGAGCCTCATAGTATTGACTTTATTATACAGTGTTTATTATTTGTAACTTGTTTAAATGGTATATTTACTCGAAAATCACGCTTTATCACGATTTAAGTATTGAACGTGTTGCTATGCAGTAAATTTAGCATTCAGATATTATTCAGATATTATTTAAGAACGTTAATTTGTTTGTTTATTACAGGAAACCGACAAGCAGTAAATCATCTTTACTATTACTTAGCAGAGAACTCAGAAAGGCAACCAAGGTTAGCAATGTAGGCAATTTGTGCCTATCTGTGTTAAGAATAAATATTTTACCTTTATGATCAAGATGTTGTTTTAACCTTATTTTTGTAAATCCATACCTTAATTCCGTCCACGATAAGATAGAAGTGATAACACATTTTATGTTAAATGCTTCTGTATTCTACAACCTCAAGGAACAATTATTATTAGTTCTCGTTGACGTCATCGGTTAATTGTAATATCTTAAATAGTATGTAATATGCACTATGTGCCGGGTTTTATGTACTTTGTTTTTTCTTCTCTTTCTATTTTTAGTTTTCACGTTGATGTTTTAATAAACTGAATATCATCAGTAAAGAAAACCTGTCATCATTTTCTGAGTCAGTAACTGCTACACTTGTTAAGGATGCTATTAGTAGGCATAGCACCTTGAAAAATGAACAAGGTTTTGTCATCATAATTCTGATGCCATGTTTTGAAGCCCTGAAAATCATGCAAGTAAAGAAAGAAAAAAATCAAAACGGTGAACAAATCATGGAGTTATCGCAGTTTTTACTACCGGCCAACTGTACATAAATCTGCCGAAATTCCATAATTTCGGTGGAAAAGCATATTTATGATGTTTTGACCATAATTTTGATCATAAATGGGCATTAAATGACCTTATTAACACATTATTCAGAGAGAACCCTATGAAATCAACCTAAACAGCTACTTTTAAGGCCCTACTATACTCGGTGTCGAAGTACCATGCACATAAAAATTGAATTTTGGCCTAATTTCGCACTTGCTAGCACAAATAACGTTGAAAAAAAAGTCCAGCTAATTATATATGCATAAATGCTGTAACTCTGTGTATGTACGTCCTATTTAGGTCATATTTGGCTGATTTGTTCCTTGATTAACAGAGAATATTTTACGATTCATTTTGGTGGAATATGACATTATTTATGGAAATGAGCTCAATTATTGACTATTTCTAGCTAATTAAATATGCGTAAATGCTCTAACTCCAGTTATGTATGCCCGATTGGGCTAGGTGTGGGCAAGATGGATCACCAAATTTATAAAATTAGCTCAATCAATGACTAATTATATATGCAAAAATGCGATAATTCTAGCTACATGCTGTCTGCAAGCCAAATGTGGCAACCGGGTCCAATTTTGAATTTACAGTAACTCAAGGCAGCCATCCTCCCACTCTTTCCGTAAAGGGTAAGCACAGATCTCGTCATCCTTCTCATACATCACAGTGTAGAATGTATATCCTTGTTCAATCAATGCTTTATCATCATCTTCCATGTACTCCTCCAGGTCTGTCGCTGTACTTTTCCGCAGAACTGTTCCCGTATTTGGAATGAGATTGTTACCACACTGAGAGAGGAATCTGTGCCTGATCCGACGCTTCACAATGGTCTTTTCAGGAAATGGCACCTCTTTTGTTTTAGGGGGATTGAGTTTCGAGAGGAACTTCGCCCGGAGTTATCTGCGACTAACTTCTTTGTCTTCAAGAGAGGCAGCAGGTTCACTGGTTGAAGGGTTGTTGGGTGGAGAGTGGATAGCTTTGATGACATCTTTCAAGTTACCTGTCAACTCGGTGATGGTCAACTGGACTCCACATTTTGTTTTGAAGAAAAGATTCGCCACACCACGGTTGATCGTCTTATAATAATCCAATTGAGAGTAACAAGTCTCGTTGTTTCCGCTCATCGGTGTTCTGGGCCAGCCTGCTCTCAACCTCACCTGATGTTGCGAAGGGCCCCCCACAGACTTCTGCACTTTAGCAGTTGCCGCTATGGTAGCGGCAACTTGCTTACGCTTACGTGCTTCTCGAGCTTCTTGTTGTTGCTGCATCATCGCTTCTTTTTGGGGAAAAAATAATAAGGAAAGCTTGTTTAGTTTTTGAGGGAGGGTCCTTTGAAAACGTGGGATGTGGTCACTTGGTCAGTTTGGCAGACCAACTGATCGTGTGGAGTGCTATGCCTACTATTAGACACATTTGAGTGATTTACTACATTTGTGATATTTTTAGTAATTATATTAATTAACCGAACAATATCATAATGTCCCGTCCGTCACAATTTCGGATATTTTTTTAGCCTCAATCAACACTTAATAAGCCAATCATGTCCATTTCAAGAATTCTCTTGCTTATCACATTGATACATCTGTCTAACCTACCTAGTTTCTACCTAGGTATGCACTATTAAACACTGTACACTGAGGTATGTTTACCCCAACTCTGACTTGAGTTGGTACTGTATATTAATTATACTACTTGTAGTACAGTTGGGCTTCAATCAGACATACCTTGACAGTTTATAATACGCTTAGATGTACACTTTGTATAATAGGCTAGCCAAGTGTGTAAATCTAGGCCTATGAAGATTTCTTTATTCCGTATTCCTGATCCAAAGATTATTCAACGCAGATGTAATGAGTCGATTTCGTTTATTTTGCTCTGATATCTGACAACTATCTGGTAATCTGTGTGGTAATCTGTTTAATCTGAAACATACGTTTGTAATTAAACAATCAGGAAATCGATTAATGAATAAGTCAATTATTGAAGAATAAATACATAAATCCAAATCATACAGAATAAATAATCATGTATGCAACAAATATACAACGTTATAGCAATAAAAACACAACTTACATAAAATCTTTGGTTTAACAGTGGAAAATACTTCCTGCTTCAATACGTTCTTGATATCGACTGAACTATCAGTAAATGACCGTAAAGACAGAACCAACGAAAACAAATTTCAAACAGATACTCACGCACGCACGCACACTCGCACAAACACGCACAGTAGCACTGCAACTTTATATGACGCACACTTCGTAACAATACACAAACAACACATCGTGTAAGCGCGTTTACAAAGTGTACATCTAAGCCTGGGCCAACCTGGCACTGCTCCATTGTATAAAATCATTCACCCATTGTATGAAATTGTAGTCCATGACCATAGAGTGACCAGTTCAAATGTCATGACCCTACAGCATATATAGTGTTGTGTACATGTAGATGTACGTGCAGTTCAAAGTACAGTTTCAACATGGCCAAGTGAAGGACTAGTAGAGAGAGAACCCAAAAGTATAGGGCAAATTTAAGAGCAAATGAGGAGCAGCATACCCTTTTCAAGGCAAAGGATCGGAAAAGGAAGGCGGAGCAAAGGAAAGCTGCAAAAAGGAAAACGACTGAAGCACAAGTTCTAAAGCAGAGAAAAGTTGAGAGGGAGAGGAAGAGGATTCAGAGGCAAAAGGTAAAATCGACACCGGCACCAACCGTGGAGGGTGAACATGAACCATTTGGAAGTAACCAGAGTCTCGGGAAGGCTATAAGGCGAGTGAAGAAGACGCTACCAAATTCACCAAAGAAAGCGGTCAAGGTTGTATCAGAACTTGTTCGTAACATGACCCCAACTTCAAAGAAGAAGGTTGCAACAACACTGAAGCTGTCAGAAGGAATGAGGAAGCGTCTGGATGAAACAGAGGTGAAGGAGAAACGCAGTGATGCCTTTACAGAGGCAGACATAAAGAAGGTCCAGGATTTCTATTCTCAAGACGATATAAGTCGCATGTGTCCAGGTAAGAAGGACTTCATAACAGTCAAAACAGATAATGGGCGAGTCCACATGCAGAAGAGACTACTGCTGTTTGACCTTGGGGAGGTACACAGGTTGTTCATGGAAGACACAGGAATGAACATTAGCCGGTCAAAATTCTGTGAACTGCGGCCAAAACATATAGTACCAATGTCCAGCCGAGACCAAGAAGTATGTCTTTGCCGCTACCACGAGAATGGAGAGATGATGGTAACAGCCCTACGTAAAGTTGTGCCGCTCCTACCTGCAACTGCTGATGACATCTTATTGGCGACGGTGTGCTCCCTTGAAAATGAAGCGTGCGTGGATCGGGAGTGCCTCAAATGTGGAATGGAAAACCTGGATGCATTGTATGCCAACACAGAGAATGTCCCTGTAACTTACTACCAGTGGACCAAAGTTGATGCAAAAGTTCTGAAACAAGCCGAGACCAAGACCCTGCACGACACAATGGAGGGAATGAAGTCACAGCTGTAGTCATTCGCTCGTCATGTATATAACGCTGAGCGACAACATGCCGAGATGGAACACCTCAAAAATAGCATCAAACCAGGTGAATTTATCATCCATGAGGACTTCTCTGAAAACTATACCCTCAAGCATCAGCATGAGATAATGCAGGCTCACTGGTCCACTGACAGCGTGACCTTGTTTACTGCTATAGTGTTCTACCGGCCAGAGGAAGATGCAGAGCTGATGCACATCTCATACACCATGATCTCAGACACACTATGCCATGACAAGGCAGCTGTTGTGACATTCAACCGGATAATACTTGAAGATGCCAAACAGAAGTTACCATTCAAGATTAAGAAGGTGCACTACTGGTCTGATCGGGCAGCAAGCCAGTTCAAGAATCGGTACATGTTCGCCACCCTCTTGCATCATGAAGAAAAGTTTGGATTTCCAGCCGACTGGAATTTTTTCGCAACGGCACACGGGAAAAGGGCCAATTGACGGCATCGGTGGAGAAGTGAAGAGATGTGTCTGGCGAGCGGTTCTACAAGATCGCATCGTTGTAAATGATGCCAGGGAGTTCTACGATGCAGCCAGTGATCTATGTAAGAAGATTACTGTGTTGTTTGCTGACAAGGAGACCATCCAGACCACAGCAGAGGCACTCCATGATCTATGGTCTAGAACCATTTCGGTTCCAGGAACACTTCAACTGCACTATCTCAAACCAACTGGAAGACCAGGAGAGATAGCACATGGGAGGAACTCGCCGTACCGAAGAGGGGAAGAACCTGCCCAGCTAGCATTGGTGGAGTCCAACTGCGATGGTCAGTCAGAACCAAGGGACGCAGCGATTGGTAATATGTCATCTGCCCCCAACACCGAGATCTTCCACGCTGGAGATTTTCTGCTTGTGGAACTCTCCACAGGACGCTCCAGAAAAGTATTTCTTGGCCAAGTGCTTGCACTGGAAGAAACACATCAGGATGAACTCAATGTTTCTTTCTTGAGAGCTAAAGATATTGATAAGCAGTTTTTTGTGTTCCCCAATCAGGAAGACATATCTTGGGTGTACACAAGGGAAGTCATCAGAAAACGTCCATTCCCGCTAGTAAACATTTCCTGAGTCTCTACCAGTTTCTGAGTAGTCTGTCGCACATGAGTTTTGTGACTTGTTTAGAATTTCTTGAATCAGTGTTTCACATGTTGTTCAGTTCTTCCATTTGAGAAGGGAAGAGCATTGTTGTGACAGTTTTCATTTGACAGTATACATGCAAGTGCATTGTTTGTAGTTTCTAGGATTGAACTCATATTTACATTTTTCGTTTGTTGTTTTCATGATTCAATTACTCCTTGTTTTTGTGATACATATAACCATTTTTCTGTAGAACTTTATGTATTGTGTAGTTTTAAGAACAGTTGTTTGAAGAAGTGAATTTTGGTACGTTTGATAGACCTTGTGGAACTGGCCTTGGAATCTGGAGTTATCCAAAGAGATCCAAGAGACTACATGTGTATAAGCATATTGTTCATATTGCTTGTGCAAGGATCGGGGTGCATGGACCTATCTGTACTTTAGACAATGACTAATGTGACTGATATTTTTAGCATATTACCTGTACAATTTACTGCTCCAGATCATTAAATGTTGTTCTGAATTGAATTTCCACACTGGATAACCATCGCTCCCTATGGGATCCCATCCCCTCCACCTCCCCACGCGCTCCCCAACTGCCGCAACACCCTCAGCCCATTAATTTTGGTGCAATATCCTTCATGTGCATATCTCAATAGACCAATGACTGGTTATTTCTGAATGAATATCAGAAATACCTCATTACTGTTGTATACAATATTTGTCCCGTCCGTGACACGAATTTTTTTTTTTTTTGGGGGGGGGCGAAAATTTGTAGCCTTTGCATAGAATTTTTGGAAAATTAAATATTTGCATGTGACCAGTGAGGTTCTCTAGTTTGCAATGTACTTTTCAGAATTTTAATATGACTTGTATTTTCAGAGCATTTATAATTTACATGAAAATCTGACGTCCATTTTCTGTCCCGTCCGTGACACACATTAACGAGCTTATAATTAAGTAATTAATGGTGACACATGAAACAGAATATATGTTCTAGCTAACTCACACGGGCTAATTTCATATGTCATCACAAGTAACAGCTTACAGTCTACCTTTGTTGAGTTAATTCTATTTTTATTGCTGCAAAATGTCCCGTCCGTGACGGACAATTACTGTGGAATGCCCCTATAATTGATGGTTAAATAGCAAGTTTTCTTCTCAATGAAAACAATCAAATTGTAAAAGTGTTCAATAACTCTCACGAACAAAATAATAACATAGTCCTATTTTAGGACATAATCCTCACGGTATCGAATAGGCATTTGAGTATTTCGCCTAGTCCTACGAACAGGTGATGTAACATGGGACTGGTTGTTATTGTTAGTTTCAATATCCACTGGGGTTTCGGGCTGATTAGTGGGAATATTTTCCATTTCATTTTGTTCAGTAGTATAGGATTCCTTAGTCTTTATTAAATCTTTGCGATTTCTACGGTACTGTGCATCTCCCACTCCCACAATATATGACCTTGGAGTGGACGCTACTTTGTTTATTTTGCCTTTATCACCTGTGCTCATGCGCACAACATCCCCTGGGTTTAAAGGTTGCATATCTCTGGCACCTTGATCAAAATAAAATTTATGTCTGAGTTGGTTTTGGTCCAGCTGTTCTTTGACAGAGCTAGGCTCCTGTGTTTTGGGTTTTAACAAGTGCTCTGTCATAGGGTGTACTGACCTAGTTCTTCTGCCCATCAATAGTTGAGCAGGGGATGGTAGTCCCTCCATTGGTGTATATCTGTAGTCCAGAAAACACAAATATGGGTCTTGCCTTGAATCTTGAGCTTTTTTCATTAGTCTCTTGACTGTTTGCACAGTCTTTTCTGCTTTACCATTGGATTGGGGGTACTTGGGTGAACTAGTTATGTGCTTGAAACCATACTGTTTTGCAAAATCTTGGAAGGCCCCTGAGGAATATTGAGTCCCATTATCTGACATTACCACATCTGGTATGCCATATCTAGCAAAATGTTGCTTAAAGATTTGAATGACAGATTCACTTCTCAGATTACGCAGTTTGTTTACTTCAAAGAAGCTAGAGTAATAGTCTACTAAGACAACATAATACTCTTGATTGAACTCAAACAAATCTGTGGCAATTTTCTGCCATGGGAAGCTTGGTTTAGCACAACCTTTCATTGACTCTTTTCGATTTTGGTGTTACGATAGCGATTACAAATTTCGCACTTGGCAACAACATCTTCAATTTGTCTAGCCATGCCTGGCCAAAAGAATATGTCACGGGGTAGTTTTTTGGATTTTTCTACCCCTTCATGACTCTGGTGAATTTTGTCAATGATTAGTCTTCTCATACTTGTAGGTATGATCAACTTGTGACTTGATGGGGCCTGGCACCTCCAGTTTACTAGTGGGCCAGGTACCACTGAGTACATGATCTCTAACAGCCCGTAACGTCACACCTGAATTTGTTGCTGCCATTGCCTCCTGTAGCGATGTACATTTCAGTACTTTTTTTGTACTTCACCACAAGTGCATACTTTTGTAGCTGAAGTAACATTCTTTGCAGTCGTGGTGGCGTTTGGGCCAGTGGTTTTTTCAAAATACTTTCTAAAGGTTTGTGGTCTGATTCCACCATAAACTCTTTGCCAAACACATATTGATGGAATCTTTGGCATCCAAACAATACAGCAGCCAGCTCTTTCTCAATTTGTGCGTAGTTTTTTTGACTTCTAGTGAAAGCCTTCGACGCATAGGCGATAGGGTGGCCATCTTGTAACACGACACCCCTACCCCAGTGCTTGAAGCATCAACACTTAATGTGACAGCTTTTGTCACATGATAGTATGATAATACTGGTGCTTTTGATATGAGTGACTTTAGTCGTTCAAAACTCTTCTGTTGACCCTCGGCCCAAACCCACTCTTGCTCTTTTTCCAGCAGTTTGCGCAACGGCTCAGATTCTGTTGCCAAATTTGGTATGAATTTGCCTACGTAATTTATCATGCCCAGAAACTGCTGAAGCCCCTTTTTGTTGGTAGGCGACTCCAACTCATTTATTGCCTCAATTTTCCTTGGATCTGGTTTCACCCCGTCAGCTGTAAGAATATGGCCTATGTATCTTACCTCGTTTTGCCGGAACTGACATTTGGCGGGATTTAGTTTCACATTTTTTTCTTTGGCGCGCTTTAACACACATTCCAAACGAACATTATGCTCTGCTAGGTTTTCTCCCCACACCAAAATATCATCCATAATTATCTCAACTCCCTCAATATTGTCAAACATATGGGACATTGTCCTTTGGAATACTTCCGGTGCTGATTTTATGCCGAAAGGCAAGCGTTTATATTGTCGTATAGTAATGTCAAAAGTTCAGAGTTAATTACGTAAAGGGTATTTCCCTACTCATGTAATAATCATTGTCCAATCATATGCATGTATTACGTGACGGATTTCCGTGAGTGGAAGATAGGGGTTTAGAATATTGAACTTGGAAGTTGTAAGAAAGAAAGAGAAAATAAATCAGAGTTATAACAATGAAGACGGACTCTAAGTCTACTTTATTAATTAGTTAATTCGTCAAGGACAGAAAAAGCACCCCCAAACGAGGAAACACAACATGGTGCAGGAGCTGGGCACACGGCACATCTTCGGATATTTATTCAAGCCGTATCCTATCGTACAGTTCAACCAAACGTCTGACTAGCTTAGGTAGACGAACCTACGCTATAACGATTTAGCCTAGCCGAGACTACGTCTGTAACCATCAGGCCTAGCTGTGATTGATGTAGTGTCCGTCTTTAGGCATTTAAATAAGCCTAGAATCTTTGGGACTGAAACACACTTTCCATCATTTGTGAGTATGTCCATCAAAAGGGCTATCCCATGAACTTAGCCTAGCCTACGCACATCTAAATTAGCACATCCAGTGACGAAGCCACCATCGATCTCATCATTTTTTGTCTAGAGTGTACAACGCAACTTAGGCTCGAGACTTTCCATATGCTTCACTACATCGTTAACGAATCCTATCGTAGCCTGTCGGTCGTACGTACATTGTGAGCCATAGCCAACCGTAATTTCATAACGTGAGTGGCATCGGACTGAAAAGGCAAATTATAGAACCTCATTGATGAAATCGATTGGATGTTTTCTTTTTCGAGCTTATATTCACTGTGGAGCCGATGACCCTGTGGCCAACCAAAGCCTAGCTCTACACTAACCTTCAGCTTCAATTCACCATAGCCTAGCCTATGCTTTCATTCAACTTGAGCCATGAAGCCTAGCCCTTACTGGAGCTTACAGCACTGTAACCTGGAATAGCATACTGCAGCCTACTACACTAATGCAGCCTGAAGCATTGAAAAAACCTAGCCAACGCAGTCTTACAAGTTACAAGGAAATGCAGCTCAACAATCCAGCCTCCCTGGACTAATCCTATTCAAAACAAAACACGTTCAAGACTTTAGCAACAGAAAGTCTCCGCAGCATTCTCTAATCTTTCCCGAACTTTGGTATTAGCCTACATCTACCAACAGTTTTATACCCGTGGCCTACCAGTACCACTACTCGAAGCCTATGTGCCAGAAATTACAAACCAGTCTAACGTAAATTTTTTTTTTCATTATCGTGAGTCAAGTTGTAACCTATCATAGCCTACAACAGATTTTTTATACACTGGTCAATCTTTTCATGTTACTTGGTGTTGCATGCACATTGATTCAGCCAAATATTGGTCTGCCATACTGAAGGGCCTAGTTCTATATTGTGCAAATTTCCAGATTTGGCCAAGCTTTGTCTCACAATTCACTTTGAAAAGTTTGAGTTATGTGGTATGTTTGATATGAATTTATTTTGGGTATAAGTCGTTTGTCTTTCATCAGTTAACATGGCACAACCAGCACAAAGGTTAAGAGTAACAGATTTTCTTCCTACAAGATTTTGTGGTGATAAAATCGACCGTGATTTGTGTAGAGCACATTTTTATACCTTTGTAGATTACTTAGAGGCTCATGACCTGCATGAACCTGCTGATCAGGCAGAACTTCACAATGTTGTACAACTTTTCAAACGTAGCCTCCAAGGTACTGCTAGATTATGGATTGAGGGAAAGGTATTTGAGACATTACAGGATTTACAAACTGGATTTGTTAATCGCTTCGGTCCATCAGTCTCAATTTGCCCATGTCACCCAGTTTGAGAATATTACATATATTCCTGGGGAAAGTGCTGAGCAACACTTATCCAAAATAAGTCAACTTGCTCAAATAATAGGGTATGGGGATGACCAAGTAAGTGATAAGTTCTTGTCAACACTGCTGTACTAATGTCAGCTCCTGACAACATTTTGCAGACCATAGTTACTCGTACCCAGTGTTTTTTTGATCTCCAGGATGAAAAAGCTTCTAAGGAAGTATCATTCTCTGCTCGAGAAGTAGCCCCTGCCCCAAATTCTGCAATGTATGATGAGATAGCACAGTTGAAAGATCAGTTGCAGACTTTAAATATGGCACAAGGAGAGTTCAGAGAATCACGCAAATTGCAACGTGACAGTACTCCCAACCGTAACCGATCAAATTCCCCATCAGTTAACAGAGGAGGTAAAAGCCCTAATAGGCGAACCTCTGGATGGCACAATAACTTAACAAAGGATACTGATAGATATTACAGACGCAAAATTTTTTGTGACTATTGCCTGTATCCCGGTCATACATGGCGTAACTGTAGAAAACGGCAAAGAGACCTTGAACAACGCCAAATCCAAACAGGGGAAAAACCTAATTCTGAAAGGGATGATCCTCAGATTGGTGGCCAAGGCATGTCTCAGGATTTTTAGAAGGGGAGAGTTCTCAGCGCGCTCCTGAACCCTCTCCCTACTTGAATTCTTTCAGGACACCAGCTGCCTAATAAGAAAGAAGGTGATAATAATCATCATAAGGCAGAATATGAGATTCAGTTAAATTCCAACAATTATGCAAAGGGTTATTTACCTGACAAGAAAGGTGTTGTTGTACTATTTGATAGTGGGTCTACAAAATCTATCATTGCTCATTCATTTCTTAACTCTTCTAAGTATTTGTCACAACTGAAATGTTCTCACGTGAATCCAGTCACTTTTCGTTTAGGAAATGGATCATATTTGACCTCAGATACTATGATAGAGCTTGAAATAGCAATACAAAAGAGAAATTTCAGAATTTCAGCAATGGTTGTTGATAATCTGATTGGAGTTGATTTGATAATGGGATCAAAAACCTTGGCAGAATTAGATGGGACCTTGGAATTCAAAACTAACACATTCAAGATCTCAGCCAAAAAGTTGCATGTCAGACCTTCTGCTTATGTTGCGATTAAACCTGGTCAAGAAAAATGCATCACTTTGAAAGGAAAAGTACGACCTTATTTAAGGAATGCAGAGGTAATCATTCAACCCAACAGGTATCTTTCCAAATGGTGTCCATCACAAATGTTAGTGAAATTTAGAAGAGGTCGAACAAGTATTCCAGTTAAGAATCTTTCTCGTCAGTCTATACATGTTGTGTCAGATAAGCCAGTTGCTACTCTACATTTCAGCCAGTTGATTGATGTTGTACAACCGTTGCCATCACAATATGTAACCCAACTGTCAAGTAATGATTCATTACACAAAGTATCTGTGGAAAATTCAGAGTCGAGCACTATTGTTGAGGAACGTGTTAAGAAATATCCACAGTTGGATCTAGATGATCCTAATTTGAAATTGTCTGAAGATGAGATTATCCATAAATATGTCAGTTTGTCTCAGAGTGTGTTAACACCTGATGAAGAAGAGGAAGTGTATGACTTGCTCTCACAAAACAGAAGCATATGGAGAGTTGTCAAGCTGCCGAAACTTTTAAGTTGATATTGAGCTATCCAATGTTGAACCATTTTATATCAGACCTTATTTTGCTTCCGATAGTGGTAAGGAAGCCATTGACAAAGAGTTAAACCGTTTGGTTAAATTAGGTATTTTGTCCATTGGACATCAGTCTTACACTTCTCCGGTGTTACTCATATCAAAGAAGGAATCAAGTGAAAAAAGGGTCGTTACAGACTTCAGATACTTGAATTCTAGAATAAGAAAAATCAATCATCCTTTGCCATTGCTTTCTGAGACCCTAAAGACAATAGGTAATTCAGAAGCCAGAGTGTTGAGTGTAGTAGACATTAAGTCAGCCTTTCATTGCCTTCCACTGTCCAAGCATGCACAACAGTTTACGGGAATAGCTTCCTATAATGGAGGAAATCACTTTTACTATAAAAGATTGCCACAAGGTCTTAACATTTCTCCAGGTATATTTCAGGCAAAAATCAATGATATTCTTCATGCTATACCTAGTTCTACAGAATTTTGTATTGCACATCACGACGACATAAGAAGCATTTAACATTGTTACTGAAATGTTTGGCAGATAATGGATTGAAAATTTGTCCTAAGAAATGTAAATTGTTCAGAAGCAGTGTATTAACATGGGACATAAGAGTTTTGTAAATGAAACGTCCAAAAACTCCAAAAGAAACAAGGAGATTTGTTGGAGCAGTAAACTATATTTAGAACTTTTTCCCCAAAATCAAAAGTGTATTGAGACCAATTCATCACCTTGCAAGAAAGCATAAAAGATTTGTGTGGAATGATGAACATGAAGCAGCATTTGAACAGATAAGATCAATGATGACTAATCCACCAATATTGCATTTGCCAAGAAGTATTGGTACATTAAATTTGTACAGTGACACTTCACGTACTGCTACTGGGTCTTACTTAACTCAAACTGTTAAAGACAAAGAATATATTCTTGGTTATTATTCTAAAGTCTTACCACCTGCCTGCCAAAACTATAGTGTTACAGAGTTAGATGTTTGGATTGTTGATAAACATCACAGCATTTAAGCATCTACTGAATTCAATGCATTTGTTGATCATTCATCTGTAGTTCAGATCTTACAATCTAAGGATGAACCTAGCACTTCTACATTGCGTAAATGAATCCTGAAATTATCCGATTATTCATTCAAGATTGCTTACAAAAAGGGATCAGATTTAGTCTTAGCGGATTTTTTGTCAACAAATCGAAATTATAGTCACTCCGAGATTGACGAAGTTGTTCCTATTGCATTCTCTCTGTTTGCTTCAGAACTGTTGAATGATGTAGACAAGGTCATATGCAAGGACACATGGTATAGATATTCCAGATTTGTTCCCAAAGGGCTGAAAGACAAATGAAACTGTTGCAGAGCCAACACAATCGCATAGTGAAATCGCTCAAACTAATGGTCAAAGGGCTAATCGGTCTTCTGATAGTGGAATCTCCAGAAGACAGTTTCCATTGCATAGACCTGTTAATTTGCCAGAACATGATCACTTGCGAAATGGTGTAAGAGATCTCAGACCACATGTTAACACCAGACCACCACCACTGGTAACCAATGAACCCAGACTGGTGGATAGGGAAACTGAAGAGTTGGTCAGAGATCCCCCTCCTGAATCGTATAGGGTACCCAAACCACTGATATCCAAAGTAGATGGTCTTGTGACACGTCATGTTCCAAAACAGGCCGAGTTAGATAAGATGATGGATATTATAAAGAGGAAAATTATTAGAGATTACAACTTACCAATTGATGTGCAGCAGTTAAAAACTGAACAGGAAACATCAATTTATTTTAAGCCAGTTTATGATTATCTAGCCTATGACATTTTGCCTAAGGGCAGAAAAGCAGCGAAAAGTGTGCAAATGAAAGCAGAACAGTACATTTTATGCAATGGTGTCTTATTCAGATTATTCTTTCATGATAAAGATGAGGATTTTACATTGCAACTAGCTGTTCCAGAGAGTCTATCAGAAACTATTATCTCTCGATATCATGACAGTTTGTTGTGTAATCATCAAGGAGTTGTTCGTACATATGTCACTATCAGACGTAATTTTTACATGCCTAATATGTTTGACACAATTAGCAAGTATGTCAAGTCTTGTCTAAGATGTCAGCAGTTTAGAAATAAGCAAGATTGTTTAAGGCCTTATCATCCTAGAGTTCCTGACAATTATAGACCATTTGATAGAATTAGTCTCGATTTCAAGTCAATGCCGACTTCACCTACAGGTTTCAAGCACCTTATGGTAGCCTGTTGTGAAATAACGAGATTTATTATTTGTGCACCACTGAAAAGTGTGGATGCCGAAACTATTTGTAAGGCACTTATTCAAAAGATCATTTGTATTTTTGGACCACCATCGAGTCTTATTACTGATTCGGGATCTTCTCTCACAGGCAAATTGGTTCAATTGCTATGTAACACACTTCAAATTGACCACAAGATAATAAGTGTTGAAAACCATGGTAGTTTGCAAGTCGAACGACACATCCAAACAGTTGCAAACTTTGTGAAGGTCAATTTAAACCAATTCGGAACAGATTGGGTGCGTTTTGTAGCGACTTCATCTTATGCCTATAATTCGTTTTCGTCGCCTTATCTCGGCAATTACAGTCCATATGAATTGGCATTTGGTAGAAAAGCACCTGATTTGAGTAATTTGTCTTTCAACCCTATGTCGGGTATGTCTCACACTTATGAAGATTTTGTTGAACATTTGAAAAAGAAATTTCAAATTGTTTAAAAAACTATTCTTTCTCTTCAGAGAAAACATCAGGAAAAGCAAAATGTAGAAATAACACAGAAGTTAAGCAGAATGCCTGTATATTCAATAGGACAACTAGTGTACCTATATAAACCATCGTCTTCATCTTTAACAGCAAATTCAAGGAAAATTCGTGCTGAATGGTGTGGACCTTTCGTAGTTCATAAAATTCTTGATAGAACACATTACATTCTTGCTACATTAAAAGGGGAGATATTACATGATGTTTTCAATTACAACAGACTTCAGCCTGCATTTATCAGAGCTTCTAGTGAGAAGAAGAATATTACACATTTGCAAAAGCTAAAAGAAGCTTTGGGTAAAGCTACTGCAGATTCTGCTGATCAAAATACATGACATTCCATTGAGTTTTCAGATGAAAAGGGGAACTCATTACCTACTCTTACACGAGATCAATTTATGTGTGTAACACAAATTGAATCAGTTGGATTGGAAGATTATATGAGTTGTCCGTTAGTTAACAATGGTTTATCTGTACCGTATCCAATTAGTAGAGATCAGCTTCAGAAACAGCTCAAATTAATTGTCGAAGCGCCAACAGATAATGAAATGACTATCTGTAGAGTTACATTTCAAGCAGGAAAATTGCAAGTTTTGTTGTCATTTGTAATGAATTCTAATGATGGAGAAAATCATACTTGTTATTTTTGGTGGAATGTTGAAACATATCCAGAGTCAAAGGATATTGTTACAAGCATTTTAACAGATCGTAGAATTCAGCTGAGTGGAACTCCACAAAAGTTTTTCAGAAAACTTCATGTGTAATTTAGTGGAGGTTTTTTCAAACTATAGTCCTGTGTTCATTTAAATGCTTGTGAGGTTGGATAGCCAGTTATAGTATTATTGTGTATTTTGAAGTCCTCAGATTCACAATGTCAAGACAATGTTGGATTGAATATGGTTATTATTCTCTATGATGCTATTATGTAATTGTCCAACAAGACAAAACTATTATCTGGTTGTCTCGAGCGCACCTTTTCAAAGTCATTTACTTATAAGTAACAGGACCTACTGTATGAACATCAATATTAGTACATGTTATTAACCTATTACAGGAAAAGATATTCTACATCTTGAAACTAACCACCTGACATGTATATTAGTGTTTGAGAGTTATGTTTAGAATGAATCAGATGTAAATTGGTGATTTTATGTTTTTTTCAAAAGGTTGTTTTCTTGATTTCAGAAAATTTCAAGTTTTTGTTCGATAAAAGGAAACAAAAGGTTTTGCATCATTTTCAGAGTTTTATGTAACAAGTAAAAGAAAAAAAGGCTGTGTATCAAACCTTTTTTTAACTAAATTAGGGGGATGTTGTATAGTAATGTCAAAAGTTCAGAGTTAATTACGTAAAGGGTATTTCCCTACTCATGTGATAATCATTGTCCAATCATATGCATGTATTACGTGACGGATTTCCGTGAGTGGAAGATAGGGGTTTAGAAGATTAACAAGTGTGCTTGGAAGTTGTAAGAAAGAAAGAGAAAATAAATCAGAGTTATAACAATCAAGACGGACTCTAAGTGTACTTTATTAATTAGCTAATTCGTCAAGACAGAAAAAGCACCCCAAACGAGCAAACACAACAATATCTATATCGGCCATAGGGTGTCTGAAAGGTGCATAACTTGCTACTTTCTTTATCTAGTGGTATTTGCCAATACCCAGAATTGGCGTCCAGGGTGCTGAATACCTTGGCATTTGGCATGCGAGCGACGACCTCCTCTATCGTTTTCATAGGGTAATGCTCCCGCTCAGGTCCTTCGGGTCCAGGCAGATGCGTACTCTCTCCCGGCCCGGTTTGACTACGGTGACCATACTGGAGACCCACTGGCTTAGCTCCTCTACGGGCTTAATGACATCTAGTTGCTCCATTCGTTTCAGCTCTGCCTTTATTTTGGCCCTCAGTGCTTCTGGAACACGGCGCGGCGCGTGTATGACAGGTTGGGCCTCAGGGGATGTACGGATGTGATGCTCCTCCTCAAAACATCCTAGGCCATGGAACACCTCCTTGTATTTGTCCTCGATCTTTTTTGGCTTGTCTGCATCCTCTTGAATCTGGATTTTATCTACGCGGCGGATAAGCTGTAACTCTTTACAGGTGTCCAGGCCCAAAACTGGTGTGACCCGGCGGTCCACAACTTGGAATTCTAGTGGGTAGAATTTTCTTTTATACCCACACAACAAGACACATTTTCCGATAGTCCTGATTCTGTGGCCCGAGTATGAGGTTAGTTTTATCTTTGATTTGCTGATCTGCTGGTCACTGATGAGATCTCTCGGTATAACATTTGTTGCATTTTTGCCCATATGCTGGACAATTTGCGGCTTCGTGCGATCCACCACAGAACTTGCAATTTTGAATTTTTTTTTTCGCGACTGCCGATATTTGTTGATTTGAGTGTCCCGATTGCGCGGTTGCCGACAGTCCTCCCAGTTGCTGCTTGCTAGCCTCATTAGCGTGACAAATAATTAATGCTTTTGCCAACGTTAACTCTGCGTCGCGTAACAGTCTGGCTCTGAGTTGGTCATCCTCTACTCCTACGACAATGCGGTCTTTAATCAAACTATCAGATAGTGCTCCAAACTCACACGATTTTGCCTTATTTCGTAAATCTGTGACGAATTGATCGATGGTTTCTCCAGGCTTCTGCACTCTCGTATTGAACACATGCCTCTCAAAAGTAACAGTTTTCTGAGGCGTGAAGTGCCCGAATTCAAACGTATTATATATATCCAAGGCCTCTTCTCCTATCACATGAAGTAAGGTAGAACACTGAATTTCTTGAGTTTTTCCACCAAGCCCTGAAGCTACTAAATATAGTTGGAATCGCTGCTTGAATTTGTTCCAATTATCCGATAGATTTCTGCTAAAGTTTAACGCTTCCGGTGCACGTAAGCTTTCCATTTCGAATTTGTGTTCACTCGTACTACCATGTAAAGTTCTAAATTATTTGCTGGTAAATAATCACACAAAAGAACTGTATTTGAGGAGTGAATCCTATTTATTGTGTATATTCCAATAGCCCACTGGCAGTGTAGTGTATGCATATGATATAGCACACTCTGATATGAAGCAATGATTACAGCTATATTATGGTGAGATGCAGCATATGGTAGGATTGTTTATACTAAGGGGTGAGTAGGTCCTAACTGATTGACCTTTAGGCTGGCCTGGTGGTGGACTGTAGAATGCGTTACTAGGGGGATTGCTTAAGAGGTATTTGGAAATAGTAACAGGTGGACTATTACACTTGTATTACAGGGGTATTGTTGTAGCTTAAGGCATATAGAGGTCTGGTACTTCATCCACCTACCATCTAAACTGCGCTTTCTCCTCTTGAAAGGTGTTTTTGTTGCTTTTGAAAATCCTTCGTTTCCCTTTGCTTTTTTTGTTACGTACTGGGATGGGTTTCTTTTTCGCCACCACTGGCCCGGATCCTTTTCCAATAACCGGCCAAAGGCGACACGCCCTTCTGGGGTCTATACTCAGATTGGTGACTCTCTACGTAGAATCAAAGAAGAGGGTGGGCCACATGTTCTGCTGAACGTGGCCCCCTCTGTGTTATACCCACCATTGTTTCGTTCAATGCTCGCGCCTGTGTGCCCGTCGGCTTGCCGGACCGCCATATCTCCAGATGTGTGGCGGTCTGTGTGTTGTAAGTCACTAGATAGCCGTCTCCGGGACTTGGCGTGGAGGATTGCACATGGGGTCCTCATCACTAACCATTTTCGCCTAGTCAGGTGGCGATTAGGTGATGGGATTTGTCCCCGTGTGGGCTGTAAAGCCATCGAGACTATGCAACACCTTTTGCTGGAGTGGGAGTGGTGTGGGATTGGTTTCACGCCTTCGTTATTGGTTGCACACAGTGGGTCATTAGTAGTGATTTTGTTTTGTATGGTTTGTTGCCCCCTGTGTGCCCAACCTGGGTTAGGGATCTGCTGTTGTTGTTTGCCGCTGTCATCAGGAGATACATCTGGAGGGCAGAGGATGTGGTCCCCCTCGTGCAAAGTGACATCAGGTTGCGCATGGAGGCGGACCATGCACGGCTTCCCGACACTGCCTTTCGTAGACGCTTGCGCAAGCCTGTCGTCTACTATCGGGACGGCGTTCCCCGGATGAAATTTGGAGTGAGTTAGTTGGTAGGTGTGGGGGTTGTGTGGTCGTTACATAATATAGGTCGGTTTTTTTTCTGCTTTGGTTTGGGGTTGGCTTTTTGGGGCCGGTTTGGAGTGTTTTATTTGTTTTGCTTCCGTTGGCCTTTGGGTCCGTGTCCTTTTCGCGTCACGTTAAACGCTGCGTTAGTGAGAGATTTGTGGGTTTCAGTTGTTGTTTTACAGACTGGGATTGGTTTTGTTGACATTTGGTCCGTGTCCGTTTTTCTTAGCACGTAAAAAGCATACAGAGACAAATCCCTACAACCCACTCAAACAATAAAAAAAAATTGAAGGACAAAATATTTTCTTGTTCGGAATACCAGAATAAACTGATAACGACGACGACGACTTTTCACAGATTGCTGAGTTCTCCGGATTTAAACATTGAAAAGTAATGCCCAGATGGCCTCAAGCTAATGGAATTGCTGAGAGGCTAATGAAAAGTATCAAGAAGGTTTGTAGTGACCGAGCAGTAACAGAACAGACTAAAACATATGCAACCAACAAAGAAAGACACAAGACAAGTTGACAGCTTGGAGGCTGGAGGAGCTCTGCTCTATATTCTTCTCTTGTAACATCATCTCCAACAACTTAACACTAACATAAACCAACACCCTAGTATAATGCAATCCTATTGGTAGGTGGAAACCACTCCCACTAGGTCATTCCACCTCTCACAAACATCTACACCTGTATAACATGGGATCACACCAGTGTATGTGCACCTGGGTACTCTCCAATTGACCTGGCCATAAAAGCTTCCAAACATACATAACTCAACTTACAGTGTAAACATAACTCAACTTACAGTGTAAACAATAGATAGAATACCACCAATGCCATAGATGGCTATCCTCAGTGGACTAGCACTAACAGTGACCAGAATAGTCTAATAGATGCCAGCAAGTAGAATAGACTAGCCTAAGATAGGATAAACAAGCTGGGACCCTACAGGTTTATCAAACAGCACACACAGAGCGAAGAAGTGGCCAACAGGCTCTTTATGAATTTCTTCGCAACTACAGAGCGACACCGCACCAATCGACTGGTGTGTCACCATCACCATTCATGTTTCAACGCGAGGTGAAAACTCGCCCCTTACAAAAAATCCCACATAAAACCCATAGGAAATCGGCCATTTCCTATAGGAATAAGCAAAATCCTGTTGGATTTTCAAGTGTATGTGGGCTTTTCAGGAAAATTCCTGTGGGTTATTTAGAAATCCCACATGACTTTGAAATTTGTGGGATTTTCAGGAAAGTTTGTGGGTTTTTTCTACAAATCGAACATGGTTTTGTTATATTCCTATAGGATTGCAAGATTATGTGGGATTGACCCGAAATTAAAGTGTTTTTTCTTTACAAATTCCAGATTATTTTCGAGTTGATGTGGGATTTCCTGGAATATTCATGTGGGTTATCATAAATCCCACATGAATTTGATTAAACCATGTGGGATTTAAAGTTTACATGTGATTTTCAGCACACTCATGTGGTTTTTTTACAAATCCCACATGATTTTGCAGTTTGTGTCGATTTTTTAAATATTCATGTGGGTTTACCTGGGGTAATATAAAATTACTTTTTCTTTATCTCAGTTGTAATATTATTAAGTAGAATCCTTGTGGCTTTATGAATTACATGCAGTACTGAGACTTTATAATTCCTTGGAATTATTGAATATTTCCAGGCATGCCTAGGTGATTGATTAATTTTAATCTCATCAAATGAAGAATTATTTGACAGACTTTATTTTTATCAATGGGTATTTTTACTTGCCAGCAGGGGGGAGAACTATATGTTAGACCGACTATGTGGCCCAGTGGTCTTGCAGTTGTGAGGTTGGTAGTTTCACTCCTGGCAAGGTCATTGTGAAGACTTTAAAATTCATATTTAAAGGTACTATATCACCGATCAATAAGCTGCAACCTGATTTTTTCTGCTTAGTGTAGAGTTTACTGGTGTAATTAATTGTTTTACAACTGACAAATATGTGAGCTTTCTAACACAGGCAAAACCCATGTAACTTTCCTTTGTGATATAGTCTGTTTACCAACGGAACTGGCAGAGGAGTATCCATTGTAGTTCGTTTTGGTGAGTAAGCATCTCATATACTATCTCTAACTAGTGCCAAACAGTTGCAGAAATCAACTTTGAAGAAATTGTTATAAGCCCTGCCCAATTATTAATTCAAAATGGTACCAAAATCAGCACGGTTCATCTACTAAATATGGTCCAACCTATGTAATAAGTATGAGTTTTATCCAACTTACAGTCTCAAGTATTAAAGCGATACAAACAAGTGTAGATTTTTGTTCCTCTACTTTTATTAAACCTTGATTCTCACACAAAGCAAATATACATTATTAAACGAAGGTAATATAATTGTTTAAATTTGTCTCACCACCCCTCACAGTAACCCCTGCCACCAGAAGGCAAAGAATATGTTGTTGTTACCACAGATGTGTTATCATTCACTACAAAAAAAAATTCCCTGTAGACACACAAACAAGGACTTTAACCAGCTGTTTATATGGTAACTTCTCTCACCATGAAATGCACTCAAACAGAAACTATATTGTTAGTTTGTTGCATTAACATCACAACAGATGTGTAAATTTTGGAGAACATCACAATGCAAAGAAATACTCCATAACATTTGTACAGAACATTACACTAGTAATGAAACGAACCGCAGATTTCGCGTAAAATTACCATATTTAGGGTCCTTCGCTTCGAACTCACAAGTTATAAATGAGGGCAAGAGTGTTCTTGCGTTGAAACCACGGCTGACGATTTATTACAAAACTCTAAATGATCATATACATGAGAATAGGCTAAAGAACAGGTACCATAATGTAATATGTTATTAATACTTGCCATAAATACTCAATCTATGAAGAATGAATACCCGCAATACTGTACAAAATGTATAATGCACACGATCCGTAATCATCTGCACTTCGAAATAATTGTCAACAGGGGAGGACTTTTACCACCTCAATAATAGCCAGGGCAACCCATGCCAGCTGCAACCATTACAGGAATATCCACCTACCTGTTCCTAGACAGTAGGAATTTTCAGCCCCTGAACCCACAAACTCTCAAGAGTCTTGTCGCTCTAAAGCAGTCCACAATGCCTGGCTAAGATTCAAGGACAATCTCTGAGACAACTTTAAACAACAGTAACAAATGGTGTTCAAAATACAAAATCAGTATATACTCTTTAAACAGCGAGCAGGATGACAAACATCGTTAGTGGTCCAGTCAATCTATGATTTAACCTTAAACAAATTGCAACAGAAGTTATTTCAACGGAAATTGATAGAATAAATTCGTCTTAGTAACAAACTAAAAATCGACATAAATCGACATTTGCCAAATTCCGAAATTTTGGCAAGAAAAAGAGACGGTTGTGTCGATTTTACTAATGCTTCTTATCAGCTACGGTAAACAATTATATAGCCGTTGCCGTGGCTACAGCCTACTGCTTACACTCGCGCACGCTTGGTCACGAAAACCTTTGACTTGAGCAAGGATGTAACGTTTTGGAGTCTTTGCTATCTGTTATCTGCGTAGAATGTTCAGGTAAGGAATAGATGTACATTTTTGTTATACGTAATAGCCATTGCGTTTCTGTAGTTTAAAATCACTTGAATATAGCACAAAAACAAAGAAAAAAATAATCGAAAGAATAACTTCGCTAAACTGGTGTTAGGCTGGTTTTGCACACAAAATACATGTACTGATGTAGCCTATATCACTGACATTGGAGGCCTAGTTACATTTAGACTTGGACCTTATCTAAATTCGAACTCCACGCAAATAGAACATTTGCTGGTGTATATTTTAAGTTACCACAAGGTTACAAAGAAAAGTAACCCCCAACTACCATTTACAAATGCAGTCTGGCTAGTTTCGCACGAAATACGAACGTATGGGCTAGCATAACGGTAGGCCTAATGTTATTTTAAGCGAATGAACGGTCGATAAAGGACGTAATATATTCCGATAAGTCTAACTGCATTCGTTAAAACAGCTGTAAAACCATAAAGTATATAAAACTTGCAAATAAAAAAAGCGTTTAAAATAGGCTTAGTCAGGGTTGCACTCAAAAGCAAGGTTATGCTTATGCCGAAATTTCGAAAATTTTGTAGCTACGGATGCCTTTACGTACCATTAGTAATTACGTACAAATTGCTGGAAAAATTAAGAAATCATTGATTTTCTTGATTGATCCACATTAAGTTTCATTTTTTCATACATTACTATTAACCAAACCAGTATTCATTCGGATTCTTTAGATAACAACCGCATTTTCATGGATGATTAAGATACAATCTTTGTAAACTTTGCAACATAATTGCATACTTTTGAAAATGTCACTTAAGATAAACAAACGTGACTGTGTCGCCGTATGCTTTTCACTATTTTCTCTTTACGGGGTGTGGGGTGTCATTAGGTTGTATCCCTACCTTCATGCTCTATCAGTAACCTAGTGAACTAAGTAAAGTAAACCTGCACATATATCTTCATTGTACATTTTTGTATTTATTAGATGGACGTGTGCGTCATCTGTCAGATTTCTTTTGCAACTGACTGCGACCCTGCCGTGACATTGCGAGAGAAGGGTTTTCAAGGTATTATTGAGGCAAGCCAAGAAAGTGGTGATGAACTTACTATATCTGTTGGACAGGGGGTTCACCAAAAATGTCGTAAACGATATTGCAACAAACGATCCATTGTTAGCGATTTGAAACCAAATGTAGAATGCGGTTTAAAGCGTAAATTACGTTCACAAACTGAACAGTTTTTCTTTGGTGAACACTGCCTTTTTTGTGGACAAAATGCTTTAGTGAACGGTAAAAAAGGTCATCAGGCATACCCCGTCAAGACCTTTGAATTTCAAAGGAAAATTGAGTCGGCATGTGACGACCGCGGCCAAGATGACGAGTGGGCTAAACAGGTGAAAGCCAGATTTTCACTTGTGAGCGATTTACATGCTGCAGATGCAATCTATCACCAGGCATGCAGCGTTAATTTCAGAACACACAAGCAGCTTCCAAAGTCTTTTCAAGGTAATTCTAAGAGTAAACGAACCCCTGGACGTCCCGAAGATGAACATCAAGCAGCCGCATTTATCAGAGTTGCGGAATATTTGAAAGAAAATGACGAAGTAGAAGCTACTCTAATCGATCTAGTCGAAAAAATGAGAGAGTTTTGTCCGAACCCTTATAGCACTGTATACATGAGGAAAAGGCTACAAGATCACTTTGGCGATACAATTTTGATAACTAAGGTTAACGGCAAACCAAACGTTGTAACATTCACAAACACAGTATGGTCAATTTTGCAAGAATTTTCCAAAAGACCACGGCATCAAGACGCATTTTCCGAGAAATTGTTTATAGTAGAGGCTGCTGCAAAACTTATCAAAAGTGATATAAAGCAAATGGAAGCATCGCATTTGAGATATCCATCCTCATCAAGTGTGTCGTCAACTGAGCAAAATCTACAGTTTATTCCTGACAGTTTGAAACTACTCTTAAACACTATTATGGTTGGAAAAGTATCTGAAAGTATCTTCAATTGGACACGCCCTCATCCAAGCTGCACGACCCAGGGTTTTGATGGCTCCTCTACAAATTGCATTAGGAATACAAATGCATCACCACTTTGGATCTCGGTTCCTAATAGATACTTTGAATAAACTGGGATTCTGTTCTTCGTATTCTGAAGTTCAAAGGTATGAATCGAGCGCAGCGGCAAGCCAAGGAATCTATATGCCACCGATTGGTGCAGACCATTTTGTGCAATACGTTGCGGACAATGTGGATCATAATGTTAGGACCCTTGATGGGCACGGTTCCTTTCATGGCATGGGTATCATTGCGGGAATCACTCCAGGCAACATAAACCAACGAGCTGTAGAAAAGTTATCGGTAACTACCAAAGAACTCACTACCATGGGGACGATCAACATATCTTATTATACGCGAAAACAGAGAACATTGCCGGAACTGAGTTTCAAAGAAATCAGAGATCTTCACAGCGATGATCCAACGTGGAAGCTGGATTTGTTATGGAAGATAATGTGCCCCATCAAATCATCAGTTCCAGGATGGTCAGGTATGATGCAGATGATGCAACAGGGCGAACACCCAGGGGAATCGTCTGTCTTCTTTTTTCCAATGATAGACATGAATCCCAGTGATAACTCATGCATATATTCTACTTTGAAGTTTGTATGTAATGAAGCAAGACGACACAACACAAAGGCTATTCTTACTTTCGACCAACCCCTGTACTGGAAAGCTTTAATGATTGTACTTAACGAACCTGAAGGTAGCGATCTAAAGTCCACAATTTTGCGTCTTGGTGGGTTCCATCTCCAAATGAGTTTTCTTGGTTCTATTGGTCACTTGATGGCTGGCTCTGGTTTGCGTGAACTTTTAGAGACAATTTATGCGTCAAACACTGTCAAGCACATGCTGACCGGTAAAGCTGTAGCAAGAGCGTTGCGAGGGCACTGTTTGGTCGATAGTGCACTAAACTATATGGTTATTTCAAAGGTCTTTACAACAAATATTGAGACGAAAGAAGTAAACATCCAGGTTTCAGAGGATAATACAGTATCAAATATGATACAACAAGAGCCCAATGACAATGCGAGTATGTTAATGAATGATGAGCAAGAAACAAATCAAATGGATGAAGATCTAGTTCAGGAATCACAAGAACCTTCTGTATGCAGGACCGATGAAGAACTACTTTTAACGGCAAAAAACCTACATGACAGACTAATGGACAAGGCAATCTCACCTCAAGAGGTCTGCGAAAGCAATGTGCTCGACAGTATAAATGAAGAGCTTGAAAGGAAGAAACTTTCTTTATCTAATCTTCGCACAGGATCACTTTGGATGCAGTACATGCATATGGTTGATTTACTTCGCTCGTTTATTAAAGCTGAACGGACTGGGAACTGGAATCTTCATCTAAGTACAATAAAAGAAATGTTACCATTCTTTGCTGCTGCAGGACACAACTTGTACTTGAAATCAGCATACATATATCTGCAAATGATGATACAATTAGAGGTGGATCATCCCGAAGTTCATGCCGCTTTTCAAAATGGTCATCATGTGATCCGTAGGAGTAATCGGTTTTGGGCTGGACTCTCATCCGATCTTGTGATTGAGCAGGTACTGATGAGATCTCTCAAAACAACAGGTGGTTTGACGAGAGGACGTGGCATGACAGACGCCGAAAGGGCAAGATGGATACTTTCAATGCCAGCATGTGCAGATATGAACAACGCTATGCAAGAGGTATGTGGAATTGACTACCACACAAGCAGTCAGCATAAAGAATCCTCCGAGGCACGAAAGGAAAGGGATCACAAGGATCTGTTCACTGTAACTTCGTTTCTGCAAAATAGGGATCCGTTTGCAGAAGATCCATCTCTACGAAACATTGAAACAGGGGTAATAGCTGACGGAAATGTAAACGTAGACAAGGCCAAAGATGTCGGGTCGACTATTGTGCAAGAAATGGTTGGAAAAGGAGTGACAGGATTTTCTTTCAATGCCAAAACAGCTGTGAAAGTGGATGCAGATTCAATTGAAGTTGATCCACAACTCCTTTTCCAGCGATTATTATTGGCGTCAAATGGTATGTACGATGACAAGGCCGAACTTTTCCGTTACGAATTACGCACAAGAACTGCCATCAGTTGAACTGCAGTTTGTATTAGACGGTGGTTCCCTCCTACAGCGTCTGCCGTGGCGCCAAGGCGAAAGCTTCAACACTATTTGTAAGATGTACTTGGACTATGTCAACAAAAAGTATGGTAACGCCATGGTTGTCTTTGATGGTTATTCAAATGGCTCATCTACAAAAGACTCTGCTCATATCAAGAGGTCAAAAGGAGTTGTCGGATCAACAGTATTGTTCACTGAAAGCATGCCTTGTAGATCCCGTAAAGACATATTCCTCGCCAATTCATGCAACAAACAAAGATTTCTTAACATGTTGGGTCACAAAATGGAAGAAAGAGGTCTTAGTGTGTTCCATGCCGATGACGATGCCGATTTACTGATTGTACAAAAAGCTGTCGAATGCTCTACAAACAAAGCAACAGTTGTTATTGGTGAAGACACAGACATAGTTGTGCTACTTTGTTTCCATGCCAACAATACCTCACACAATGTATACTTCATGAGTGAAAAATTAAACATGCAAAGGATCTGGGACATACAGAAGACAAAGAAAGTATTGGGAGAAGACATGTGCAGGCATTTACCATTTGTGCACGCTTTAAGTGGCTGTGACACCACTTCTCATCCGTTCGGAATAGGAAAAGGTGCAGTTTTAAGGAAAATGGCAAATGACGATCATTTTAAGAATCAAGGTGAAGTATTTTCTAGACAGGCCTCAAAAGAAGAAGTAATTAAAGCCGGCGAAGAAGCCTTAGTCTTTCTGTATGGAGGTAGTCGAGGAGAAAGACTTGATGACTTGCGAGCTCGAAATTTTTTTAACAAAGTAGCGTCGAGTAAAACATCTGTTAAAGTACAGACCCTGCCGCTGACATCAGCAGCAGCAAGATACCATAGCTTAAGAGTGTTTCTGCAAGTACAACAGTGGATTGGAACAGACAGTGATTTACTGCCCCACGAATGGGGATGGTATACGAGTAATAACAATCTGATGCCCACCAAGTCACCCTTACCGCCAGCTCCTGAAATGCTACTGCAGGTGATCAGATGTAAATGCAGAACCAACTGTGATTCGAAACGATGCTCCTGTAGGAAGCATGGGTTGGAGTGTTCTGTAGGATGCAGTGAATGTCGTGGAATCAGCTGCTCCAATGTTGCAGACTACGACAACGATAGTGAGGAAGACTGACCGCAGTGACCTAGTTTATTCAAGGTATCATTTACTTCATCAGTGTTTCAGTAAAATATTTGGTGTGTAAAGCTACTCCATATGAGCCGTTTCAGGAAAAATCACGAAAGTCATCTAAAAGATTCAGCACGCCAATTTGTTCGTTTCCTCAATCAAATCAATATCCCTCAATATATGATAATTCGTTTTTAATAAAGAGGGGAGTAGGGGGCATGCCCGACTAAAGTGAGAGAGAGCACACTGAAAAAATGTATAAATTGTTACAATTTACGCGACCCACAAAAATACCAAATTAAATGATACTCTCTACCACCGTTCTATAGTTACCCCCCCCCCCCCCCCCAAAAAAAAAAACAAGTCACAAAACGAATCGCCGCTGGGTTAGAAAGTACTAATTGGCTACAGGAAGCGATGTGGGCACTGCAAGTTTAGCTCGATTGCAAATGCATAGTACTCGCTGCTTATTTACAAAACATGGCAATGTGTAAAGAAGTTAAATTTCAGTTTTAGTGATAAAATCCCTTGTTTTGTAAATCAAGAGATGCCCATACAATGTGATGTCAAAGGAGAGTCACATGTTTTCATAATATTTGCCAGGCAAGTACGTGTTTTCTCAATACTCTTTATGCCCATGCTAAAGTTATGTAAACATTGTTCACCTAAAATCATAAATTAATTAAATAAGGAAGAAGTTAGAAAACATAAACCTGCACGTACATAGTCCTCTCTTAACTTTTGATCACATGGCGATGAGGAATGCGCCCTCACTGACGGATTCTTTACTATCTAATTTACAACCATTGTTCACTATTTAAAGGTACCGCCGTATGATTTGATTATGCTTTTATTGTAATTAATGTCTTTAATGGCAATATATTAGAATATTTATTGAAAAAATAAACCCGCCGCCATTTTGTATTAAGACGCCATTTTGGTTGGGTTAGACAGCCAGGATCAATGTCGATTTTGGATATGATGTTTATAAGACACTTATCAGTCTAAACTGCTAAAAAACATTCTGCTGCAATTTGTTTAAGGTTGAGCCATTTTTTGTCATACCCAACGTTACAATGCATAGATGCCACCATATACCCAACCTAACCGGTACTGTAAGTTGTAAACTAACACTTAACAGTAACACTACAGTATAATAGTACGCAATAGCACCCACGTGCTTAACGATAAACAAGACACGCTATGAACCCGTAGGTCCAAAAATATAACCTAACATATGTACTTTGTACAGTAAAGCACAGCCTATAGCCAAAGGGCAACACTTAAAACTACAATTCAATTAACTAACAGTAGGGTACGTACAGCATATATAAACAATACTGAACACTTAATCTCTTACTAAACTTAGGTCAGCTCGCTCGCGGAAAAGAAGACTTCTCTACGCTCGCGGCGCGTAAGATCGCGGACATCGAGACTCCATCAGGTGCGGTGGTCACTCTCTCGCCAGCTCGCTGCATGTTGGTAGAACCGCCATCTTGGAAACCAGTGGCTTCTCGTCTGAAGCCGAAAACCGGCCAAATCCCGAGGCATCCTACCTTTTAGAAGGGGGACATCTCCTCACTGACAACCAGACAGTCCAGATATGGGTATCTCTGGGCAATTTATGACCCGAGAGCAATAAAATGAAAGAAATACTAAGCGGTTTACGAGGCGAACCCCGGAGCTCTGCAGAGACGCTGCTAGCCATCATCGCAGCGTGTACAGAACTGCCAAACACACGTGCAAAAGATATGTGCATAACTTACGCTACATACAGCCAATTACCTAACAACACATACATAAGCATAGGGTGCAAACCACAAAATTTGGCTTCACTACAGTAAATTGAGTCATTCTCATGAGAAATGAAATATAGTTATGTATTTTTTAGTAATCAAACACAACCAGCTACTTTAATACTGTGTGCATGCATCCTGTTCTACTGTTTGTTTTATTTTTGGTTTCATTTCTGAAATGACTGCTGATTGACCTGCGACTCATTACCACTTGTAAAGAAAGCTTAAAAGAGGCCCTGATATTAATTAGATTGCCAACGTCGTGAGGTCTTCAAACAAGAGCAGCAATGCCGCTGTATCTCCATCTATATTATTTCCCATATATAAAATGCTATTGAAACATTTCAGAAATAAATCAAGGTGATCCGCCCAAGTGCCTCGCCTGGTTGAGCGATCAGTGGTTTTCATCGGTATCCATGCAAATCACCAGTCCAGTCAAATGAGCCTACAACTATATAGCAAAGCATGTCAATATAGCTGCTGCGGTTAATAAGATATTCTCCCGTGAACTTTGATGATAAGTACCAAATTTGCTCCAATGAACTAATGTACTAATTTTTATGTTGATCTAACAATTAGGTTTATTTCACTGTCTATAGTGAGGTTATCTATAAATTAATCAACGCTCTCGGTTTAATACAAGCGAAGCCAGAATGCATCCAACGATAACATTAAACACAGAGCGTTGATTATTCGTTAGATAACCTCACGATAAGATGAATCAAATTTGAGGATTCTATTAAAGTATGAATGAATGTCTAGTAAAATGACCTCCCAATTTTCAGCACGAAATGTTGACTATAGGTACTAAGTTTGTTCATCCAAAAATGTGTAGTTATATGTGCAAAAATTATCAGCATTTTCAACATAATAAAATGCACAGAAATGACATAGTCGTAATGGTTTGTTTTATAGGCTCGTTTTATTTTAACATCATTCTAGAAATGGCTGATAGAACTATAAACATAAAAAATAAAGAACAAGGATGTAAAAGGAATATAACAGAAGCTTAAAACAATAACAATGTCATAGTGTGTCTAAAGACTAAATGGCAGGAATGTGTTGAATATTATCTGTTGGCAAGGTGATATAAATTTTTTAGTTTAAATATAGGTGAGTTTTGCAGCACACATGATAAATAAGTACTATTTTAGGGGGAAAGAATCGGTTGAGAAGACTGGAAGTATAAAATGATATGTTGTGAAGGTAAAAGCCCTCAACCCCCCCCCCCTCCCCTCCGGTTGGTTGCCTCTGCATAAATATCATCGTGGACCTATCCACCAAATATAAAGTGTTTTATTTGGTCTTCTCTCTATACATCTGTAGTAACAGGATACTCCATCTGAATCTCCTTGACCTTATCTCCTTCGACTGTCAATTGACATTGAAATGGAGTCATGTCGATAAGGTCAAGGCCAGTGACTTCGAGCAGACTGGAAGGTAAGTCGAAGGTGTTCCCGCACTCTGTTATTATGGAGATATTGTCTTGTCTGAAATTTAAAAAGAAACAAAGTAAATTAACTAGGGCAGATGAATTTGTTTCTTCGGTACAGGAGAGCACTCAAGATAATGTGTCTCCTTCTAAGGACAATTTGGGGAGAAGTGTTGGACACAGTTTGGAAGGTACACTTGCATGTTTACTGATAATCATCTATCAGCGATCAGCAAAAGGTGACACAGGCATGTTTTGAGAAGTCTCAAGCTGAAATTCAAATAAAGTTTTACTGTCCCCTGTTCAGAGCAGATATAGTGTGAACCACGGTACATTTTTAGTTGCGTGAGAGCAGCTGAAGAAATCATCATGTTTCTCCGTCCGTTATTCTGTTGTTTTGTTCTTGTACGTAACAACGTTCATAATTCAAAGAGTATTGAATGGAATTGAACCAAACTTGGTACATATGTTAGGTATGTGTCATAGATCAAAATTCCTTAGGCCATATAAGTGTTTGATCCCTGGTATTTTGGGGTTCAAACAAGACATTGTTGTATGAACATGAAACATGGTACTTAAGTTCACCAGGAGTCAAATTACCAGACATCGTTGGATCAACATGAAACTTAGTACTTTGTTCTGAAAATTTTGCAGGTTCATTTTGAGGTCACCAGAAGCAAATTACTAGACATTTTGAATCAACATGAAACTTGGTATGAACATATAACTTCGTACATATAGTCAACATTTGGTGGCAACTAATTGGAACGTAATTTGGGGGTCATCAATTAAGAGTCTATTGAAAATATAGGGCAATGGCCTGGGCCACATAAGACCCTTAGTTGACCTTTAATCTAAATTCTTGAACAACCTAAAGTAACACTTTCACAATAGTATCGTGACAAATTCTGAACATTGTACCATGGAATCTGTAGGTATGAACTCAAAATCATATACATGAATCTTGGTTCACAGAGTCTTTATTTAATGGTTGAATTTAAGTGAATTTGAGGTCACCAGATTGAGAACAAATCACATTGTTGAACATTGGAGTCATTATTAATAACAACATGTATAAATGTGAATACGAATTTGAAACCTACACCTGATCCATACCAGATTTAACTTTGATAGTATGGTGGTGTTTTGTTCAAATTTCTATTAAATATGGCGATTGGTGAGGATGTAAATTTTCTTGTAAAGAAGGACACTACTGCTCATGTGTGATGATGAAATTATTTATGACAATTGAACTTACTCTTCGTTATCTATACCAATGATGGTGTAGCTTGCCTCAGCTGAAACCTGTTTTCCTGTTATCTGTGAAGAAATTGGAAAGTAGTTGTCATGAACATTTATGTTCATGTGTTTATGGTTTACTGGTTTTCAATGTTGAGTTCACTTTATAATTTGTTATATTATATTATATGCAGAAGCTGAAAGTCACAATTGAAATTTTATACTGAAATATGTAAGGTCATTTGACATGGTTTAGAATGCAGTTTAAGGGTTGTGCACAATAGAGAGAGCAGAATATTAGTATTAGCTATGACTAGAGTGATATGTCGCAATCTGTGTGGTTTAAAGAATAACAAAAAAAGGCAATAGGCCACTTAATGAAAATTCCATCATAGCAGCTTAGAAAAATCAGTGAAAGACACTTTGGTTACTGTACTTGAGATGTTAAATGATGCAATCAACTTAATTTTGTTTATACAGTGGCATATATCTAAAATAGTTGACATCTGGGACCAAATCTTTCTTTGTCATTTCTGCAAGGAATGCCATCCTGGTGTTCTCCCTCTTGACAAATTGTTGTCTATCTTTAACATCGTAACAGTGCCAGGATGCCATGTCGCCTCAGGAATGTACCTCTCTTCTCTGAGAAATTTCTGTTTACGTGGGTGGGTGGGTGGCTTAAATGCAAAATAGTGCTAAACTCAGATGAGCTGTTCTATCTTATTCTTCATCTTATTGTCTGCTGAAATTTCCCCCCTCCCCTTCATACCTCTTAGTATTCCACTGTGTTCATGTATTTCATTTTCTTTATTTTAATACAATATAACGATAATTGACAACAGATATGTATAAATATTTACCTCCAGCGCTGTGAACGTGGTAGACTTCAGCTGATGCTTGTCGTTGTAGACATCTACTTCTACATTGGAAATTTTGATAATAGATCCAGTGTCTTTTTCGGTAATTTTTTCAGAATGCTCCCCCCAGAGTTTACAACAGATATATTTTTCGTAATTTCATCTGCGAGCAGAATATCACGCCTCTTCCACGTGGGACCTGTAATGTATTGATATTGCGATCATATTGTAATTCATGTAAAAGTAAAGAGCGACCTCTTTCAGATCAGCAATAAACATGGCGACCTCCGAAAAGTTCTGACTGTTTATATCTACGTAAATAAGACATATACGTAAACATCAAACGTTACATAAGGCGACGAGGTCAAGTAAAAACATCATCTATCATCATGGCAGTAGCACTGGACGTGGATACGGTGGCATCGTTTAATATGACGGGCGACTTTGCAAGTATGTCTCCTCGTTGGAAACGTTGGAAAAGAGCATTCACCTTTTACATAACAAGTAGGGGGATAACCGATGACGAACAGAAAACTGCATTACTACTACACACGGCGGGCATAGATGTACAGGATCTGTTTGACACGTTGCCAACACTACAACCTAGTACTAATAGTACAGATACGACGACAACGCAGAGTAAGTACGAACTTACTATGAAAACATTAGATGACTATTTCACACCAAAGGTCAACGTGCCTTATGAGCGGCACATATTCCGCCAAATGAGATTGCGAGTTTGGCCAAGAATTAAAGGAGCACATTCGTGATGAAGTGATCAGCCCTACGGCGTAAATTGTTGACAAAAGGGACAGGGCTAAAATTAGATAATTTACAAGAAATTTCTCGAGCAATGGAAACTGTTGATGCCCAGATGAAAGCAATGGAGTTAGAACATAACCACGGGTCAAACTTGAACACTGAAAAGTCAGAATCGGTTAATCGCGTCGGCCAAAGGTCAAATCAGGTGAAGCCAAGCCTCAAAGGGGCACACTGGAATAAAAATAACAAGGGAAAAGCCTATAATAAAGAAAATGGTTGTTACCGCTGTGGTAAAGGACATTTTTCACGCGATTTAAACTGTCCCGCGAAAGATGAAGTATGCACAAAGTGTCATTTAATCGGGCATTTCGCGAAAATGTGCAAAACTAAACCAGAACGTTATCAAAAGGGGAAGCAAAGAGGAGGAAGACAACCGGAACAGAAAAGATGATGATGACGTCAATCTACTTGACTTGGCAAATGACTTTGCCTTCGCAGTGACCAGTTCCCATAAGTCAGGCGTAACAGTAGATGTAAAAGTAGGGGGAATCAATGTCGAGATGCTGATTGATTCAGGCGCCTCATGCAACATTATCGACAAAAAGACATGGGACAATTTAAAGCAACAACGGATAACCTGTGAGTCGGCCAAAATAGATAAGACTTTGTATCCATACGGAGGCGGAAAACCGCTTAAAGTGCTAGGAAAATTTGCAACGACAGCAAAGATCCGCGAGTGTAAAACCGAAGCAACATTCTACGTTATCGAAGGAGAAGGATGCCCTCTATTAGGGAAAGAGAGCGCAATCAAGCTGATTGTGCTTAAAATCGGACTTGACATTAACCAAATAAAGAGTGCACAGGATATTCCTGCACAATACCCGCAATGTTTTGAAGGATTCGGCAAACTTAAAAGATATCAAGCGAAAATCCACATTAATCAGTCCGTGAAACCGGTCGCACAAAGCGTACGCAGAATTCCATTCAGCCTCCGCCCAAAAGTTAAGGACAAGTTGAAGGAACTAATGGAACAAGATATCATCGAAGAAGTAAAAGGCCCTACACCTTGGGTAAGCCCTGTAGTTATAGTTCCTAAATCTGGGGGCGATATTCGATTGTGTGTGGACATGAGACTAGCCAATGACGCGATCATCCGGGAAAGGCACCCGATCCCTACGGTTGAAGAAGTTCTCTACGAAATGAACGGTAGTTCCCTATTAACCAAGCTGAACCTAAAATGGGGTTTTCACCAGATCGAGTTAGAGGAGAGTTCTCGGGAAATTACAACATTCGTCACACATGCTGGACTATTCCGGTACAAGAGGCTTATGTTCGGTATTAGCTCTGCTCCTGAAACGTACCAACACATCATACAGCAAGTCATAGCGGGATGCGAGGGAGCCCACAACATATCTGACGATATAATTGTTCATGGGAAAGACGAGGAACAACACAATACCAGATTAGTTAAAGTACTGGACTGTATCTCTAAAGCAGGTTTAACATTGAAGAAGGACAAATGCCAATTTGGTCTTGATAAACTTACATTCATGGGTCATGATCTCTCAAGCAATGGGGTAAGTCCCAGTGATGAGAAAATTAAAGCAGTAAGAGATGCATGCAGGCCTACTAATGCAAGCGAAGTGCGTAGTTTTCTTGGATTAGTCCAATATTGTGGACGATTCATTCCAGATCTTGCGACCGTGTCTGAACCACTAAGGCGACTGACAAAAACAGGGGTCATATTTGAGTGGGGCCCAGAACAAAACAAATCATTTTGCGATCTTAAAGATGCATTGACAAAGGCTGAAACGTTAGGTTATTTCGACCCAAATGCTAAGACCAAAGTCATAACTCATGCAAGCCCAGTCGGTCTAGGTGGTATATTAGTGCCAATTCAAGCAGGCCAGCCCCGCATAATAGCGTATGCGAGTAGAAGTTTGAGTGACGTTGAGAAACGTTACTCGCAAACTGAGAAAGAAGCATTAGGAATCGTGTGGGCATGTGAAAGATTTCATATTTATCTTTATGGTATTTCATTTGAGTTGCTGACTGACCACAAACCTCTTCAGTATATCTTTGCTAAAAAGGCAAAACCTTCTGCTCGAATTGAGCGATGGGTCCTGAGGTTGCAGTCATATGACTTCCAAGTAGTCTATATTCCTGGGCCAAGGAACATAGCTGATTGTCTCTCAAGGTTAATTTCCAAAACTGGGGCAAAATCGAGTGGTCAAAACATAGGGGAAGAACATATTCGATTTATTGGTAGTCATGCAACTCCAGTGGCGATACCGATCCAACAGGTGGAAAAAGAATCATCAGTGGATCCAGAAATATCATTGTTAAGAAAATGTGTCATAAATGAAAACTCGAATGACATTCCAGAAGGGTACAAAAGTGTGAGGTTCGAATTGGCAGTGTTGGGACAACTAGTTTTAAGGGGCACCCGCATTGTCATTCCACAATTTCTTCGTGCTCAAGTGATAAATTTAGCACACGAAGGCCATCAAGGCATAGTTAAAAGCAAGCAAAGGTTGCGTACAAAGGTATGGTGGCCTGGAGCCGACAAGGACATAGAACAGAAATGTAAATCATGTCACGCTGTCAGGTGGTTGGTAAGGCAAATTTCCCTGAACCAATAAAGTCGACACCATTACCGACAGAACCTTGGCAACATTTGGCAACTGATATTCTTGGCCCACTACCTGATGGATCATATTTGTTAGTAACAGTTGATTACTACAGTAGATTTTTCGAAGTAGACATCCTGAAATCCATAACTACTGAAAAGGTTATTGAATGTTTGGAACGCATATTTTGTAGATTCGGCCTACCAGAGAGTGTCAAAACTGACAATGCTTCTAACTTCACTTCAATTGAATTTGAAAACTTCTTGAGTACCTCAGGAATTGAACATAGGAAGAGTACACCGTTATGGCCTCAGGCCAACGGGGAAGTTGAAAGGCAATATAGGACGATTTTAAAAGTACTCAAACTCGCACAGATTCAAAAGTCTGTTCTGCTGGCTTATCGTTCCACCCCACACTCTACAACAGGTGTGAGCCCTGCAGAGAGTCTTTTCAAAAGGTCACTCAGGACAAAATTACCTCATGTGAAATTTTCCCAAAGTCAGGAAGAAAACATGATAGACAGGGATACTGAAATGAAACAAAAAGCAAAGGACTATGCTGATGTAAAACGACATGCTAAAACTAGTGACATTCAAATAGGTGATCACGTACTTGTAAAACAAAAGGAACAAAACAAGTTCACTGCACCATTTTGTGAAGTACCGTTTGAAGTGGTTCACAGATTTAATAGTCAAGTAACTGTTGAATCCCCAGAAGGAGTTCAATACAAAAGGAATTCCGCTCACCTCAAAAAGTATCAAACTGATGAAACTTATTCGGATAGGAGTGCAACTCCACTACAAACTGAGAGTACACCTACCCGACCAACTCGTATCAGAAAAGTTCCCAAAAGATTTGACGACTTTGTAACCGAGTTGAAACCATAGACCAGCTAAATAGTTAGTTATGGAATAGTTTTAGCAACATTAAAAATTGTTATCGTTTTCAAAAGGTATTTCACACGTTTTAAGTTTAAGTCTCTTCCCCTTTTTAATGTATTGATATTGCGATCATATTGTAATTCATGTAAAAGTAAAGAGCGACCTCTTTCAGATCAGCAATAAACATGGCGACCTCCGAAAAGTT
>KN884264.1:16564-32165 GCA_000934455.1 Apostichopus parvimensis
TAAGGTATCACATTAGCTCTAGATAGTCATGTTTCATTTCGAATGGAATAAAGTAACATTCGAGAATTTTCCAATCTGCTACTTGCCTGTATTACTGATATGGTGTACATGAATATATACACACAGTATGTTGCTATAAAAACAAAATGTTGGGATAATTTAAGCCAAACATAGTTAGAGTAGCAGGTCCTTTGGTTTTTCAGCAAACGTTCCCTCGATTCTTCCTCGCTCATATTACAGACTGTGTATTAGTATACATGTATACACTGTCATCTACGAACACAAAGACAAACTCTGTCTTTGTGTTCAAGGTTAGTTCAATTGTGTGTTTCTACCCACACTTGTCTGTTTCCTTTACATGCAAGCACTTCTCACCATTTACAGTCCTAATTACCACTGTCATATATAGTAGCGTCTAACCTTATCTCTTTGCCTTTTGTGTCTCGGAGATGTTACTAAGCCAGCCTGGTCTCTCTTAGCTTAATTCCATTGCATTTCTAAGGGGTTTGGCAATATAATTCAACAAAAACCAGGCGACAATTCAACTGGAAATTAATTCTCCTTTTGTTAAGGTGTGCGATGTAAGAGGTGCATTCTGTCAAATGCAGTTAACCCAACAAAAGGAGAGTTTACAGAAGAACTCTATCTAAGGTTAGACTTGAGTGTGCTTGTCAGAAAATCAAATCTATAAAGAAAGAATATATAGACAAAGGGGAGTGGAATCTGGTGAAGGAGTTTGAAGTAGTATTGGTGTATATTAAAATGAGTATTTAACCAGTTAAATTTGTAATTCTTTGTATAGGCTTAATGTTATCAATGTACAGTAGTACACTTCTTCACTACACAATTTGCAACACCTTCATTGTAGCCTTACAAGACAATAAGTGATCATCTATTATAAATTTTGATTTTCATAACTGCAAATTCTTAAATTAAGATTTGGTATGACAGAAAAAACAACCTGTTTACTAAATAATGTATTGCTGACCCCCCTTGCCCACCCACCCTTCCTCCTCAAAGTAACAAAGGTGCAATAGCTATATTCCAAGCTCACCAGTCAAGAAACTTTCACATATTGAAAGACTATGCCAATTGGTTGACTGTTAGAGAGCAGAGAATGAGAGGAAAGTCATTTAGCCCATCACTGTCCCAAATTATTAGGACATTACACTGTGGCCAAATTTGATGTGTTCACATGTTTTATTAAAACTGGTTTACATAGGGTAAGAACATACTGAAAAGGTGTCATTGCAGCCTGTAGCTTTTCTACCATTTTTTAAGGAGTTTGGATGAAGTTTTTGTCTTTACTAACCCTTCTGTATTATCTTTTTGATTTGACGTGCTGCTGTGTGCTAATCATTGTTTATTTCTGTGTTCCAGTTTTGTAACCTTTTAAAAATATATGACAATACAGAACAGCATTTTCATTCATGATTGAAATTTTTCAAACTTTGATGAAAATTGCCGCTAAATTTGGAATAATGTTATTGCTTTCTATTGCCAGGTAAATGTCCAAACTTTTGGAAAGGGACAGCATTTCCAAACAATTTGTTGAAACGTCTTATAATTTTAACAAAATACTACTGGATTAAATTATTTTTTAATCTTCTGCTTCTCTGATTAACAAGCACTGGCAGATAGATAGATATTTATTCAGCCACTGATCATAAAAATACAATGGAAATTGTAAAAATATAACTTCCTTTCACAAGTTTTGAATGAGAGACTCAAAGTTCTTGTGACATTCAAACCTGGTAACGTCATCTTTCTTGAAAAGCTAGGTCTACACAATATCCAACCTAGTGGATGGTAGTATTGGTCTGATGATTTCACTCAAGTCAATACGAGTCAATACAAATACAAGTCAAATGCAAGTCATGGTCAGCAACAAGGCCTGGTCAACATGATGTTGTAAAAAAAGAAGAAGAAGAAAAGACAAGGTTTTGTTCACAGAGTGCATGTTTTGTCTTGTTCAGGTTGAACAGAAGTTTATTGAACCAGAGATATTCACCACAACGGACTCCAGAACGACGTACTCAGCACCACCACCCTCTATGAGACCCGCATCAGAGGTTATTACTGCTACCAATACTGGAAGTACCTATGCTGCACCACCACCAGCCACCTGGTCAGCCCCAGCTACTAGGTCAGCCCCAGTGACCAGGTCAGTCCCATTGACCAGGTCAGTCCCATTGACCAGGTCAGCCCCAGAGACCAGGTCAGTCCCAGAGACTAGATCACTTCCAGCTAGCAGGTCCCCTCCAGCTGCAAGGAGAACAGAACCAGAACCAGTTGAAAAACCTGTCAGTTTCCACGATAAGTTACACAAGGCCAGACAATATGAGGAGACTAATGACGAGGAACAGAAAGCGAAAGAAGCTGCGAGAAAAGTCTACAAGCCCAAGAGGTCCAGCATCTTTGCCAAGATCCGTGCGTTTGACACCGGCGAAGCTTTTAAGAAGGACAAGGATCAGGAAAGTGTGCCCAAAGTAGAGGAGAAAGTCAAACCTGTAAGTAACAACATAGTTGCATCAATAAATATGTTTGTCTTTTTTTCATTAAACAGATGAATGAAATTAACCAAATCATCTCGCTTTTCATCTGCCCTTGGTCAATCCGTATATACAGTACGGTATGAACCAGAGAAAAATTTTTATGGCGAACCGACAGAAGACTGGTTGTTTACACCTAATTAAGATTGCATTGTACCTAAATTTCCACAAATCTGTAATATAATTGGTATTATCCCCAAAGCTGGTGTGCGATTCATCAAACTTGCAGATCTCGTCTACAATGTACATATTGGTCATTGCTATGTTGGTACATTTTTTTTGGCTACCAAGTTTGCTGTTCGGACAACCAAAGAGTAAGGCCTAGAAGATCTGCCCTGTGAAGTCAGACTTAACACTACTTCTGGCAGTGGCCATTTCATGGTATAATGGTTCTAAGTCATATTTTTGTGGAACTACTTCACTGTATATTTAGTATTCATACCTTAAAAAATGTCAGTAAATAAGGAACCAAATCACATCTACCACATAAGTAGAGAGATTTATGGTTAATAATTGATCAGTGAACTTTGCCCCCAACCACCATGGCATAGTTATGTGATGAATAGCACTATGTGTGCACATTACACACCTCTGATCAGAAGAGGAGTATTTGTAAACCTCTTGACTGTAGTGCAACTACACTTGAAGAGTAATTGACTGCTGTAAACAGAATGGGAAAAATGTAGACGGTATCAGGATACTAAAACCGAGTGTCAGCTTCATATCTGTAGACAAGTGGTTATATCCTGAATACCTTATACCATATTAAAGGACAAGTAGTTAAACCTTGATATACTATATACATATAGGCAACTGGTAGCACCCTGTAAACCATATATAGTACCCATTGTAGGACAAGTAGTTAAACCTTGATACACCATATGTAGATATAGACAAGTGGTTATATCCTGAATACCATACCATATTGAAGAACAAGTACTTAAACCTTGATGTAACATATACATATAGACAAGTGGTTATATCCTGAATACCATATACCCATTGAAGGATAAGTAATCAAAGCTTGATACATGAGATAAACATAGAGGCAAGTGTTTACATCCTGAATACCATAAACCTACGGAAGGACAAGTAGTTAAACTATATGCATGTGATCGTCACAGTCAAATATGGAACAAAAGGTTTAATCTTGATAATTTCTCTATTTCGATGAGCTATTCCATCAATATTCGGTAGGTTTTATATTATATTGGTTAATCTAGAGCTGTTCTTTTACAGGATATTGAAGACGATGACTTTGAAGATTTAGTAATAATTATGTCTCAGAAAGCGAGAAGTCATCAAGGGTTTGGATTCCAAACATCTGGTGGATATGATGAGAAGAAACCATTGGTGGTGTCGAGTGTTAAAACAGGTAATAATGAAATGGCCTTCCTCTCCTAGCTATTGCCACTCAAACCTGCTTAATTGTTTTAGATGGTAAACTCTCAAGAATCAGTAAATACAATCTCTTTTGCTTGATACTATCAATAAACAATCAAAGAGATTTTTTTATGTCTCAGTCAAGTCAAAACTAACATCTGATACTATCAATGGACAGTCACAGAGACATCTCTGTAGGAACTACAGGTAGTCAGTTGCTAGATAAGCATCATCAAGTTGAGTTTAGTTTACACTGTCTGATACAACAGCTGCTGCATCTGCATATAGCCTAATAGTGTGGTGTACCTAGGCCTAGCATAGGTTATATGTAAGTATCATGGTAGTATAGGCTTGTTATCAATCTATTGGACATATTTATTCATAGCATTGAATATATCACCTGTATTGAATGGTGGCAGTCTCCCAAGGTCTAAAAGTTTTTGGTATTGCATATCATCGCCGCTTGGCACGATTTTGTCAAGCATACCAAGGAAAGATCTATCTTTCAGGGGATTATTACACTTGATAAGTTGGCAGTTGTTTTACACACTCTATATCGTTGAGGGAACTCTCTAGTATGTAAAGTGTCGTTTTTAATTGGAGGGAGCCATCTTTAAGTTTGGCTGGTTGTTGTATTTGACAGAGAGTGTAGCAGACTTCAGTGATCTGAAGGTTGGTGATCAGATTCTCAGCATCAACAAGGAGAGTACCAGACGCTTCAATCAGGAAGACGTCCACCAGTGTCTCAGCCAGTCCATTCTGACAGGCAAGCTGACTTGCAAAGTACGAAGATACCCAGACGGAAAAGTACCAGAAACCACAGGTATGGATTTTACATTATCTTGGTTATCGTTCTCATTGAAGCAATTTGTTTCCCTGCCTGTAAAATTCATGACATCTTCTAAAACTAACAAGAAGTCTTACAGAGTAATGGAATATTTCTCATCAAACAATTGAAGGTCAATACAGGGCATAGAGTCATCACAAGATTACTCTCCCTTCTGATGGCAACAATGTGACTTATCTCCCTCCCAAAGACAAGACCTTGATGACTCTCTTTCACCATAAGACAACACTGACCTATCTCTCTCCTTAAGACAACACTGCATATGTCCCACCTAAATACAACATTGTGACTTATCTCCCTCCCAAAGACAAAACCTTGATGACTGTCTTTCACCATAAGACAACACTGTGACCTATCTCTTTCCTTAAGACAACACTGCATATGTCCCATCTAAATACAACATTGTGACTTATCTCCCTCCCCAAGACAACACTCCTATGACTATCTCTCTCCATAAGACAACACTATGACTTATTTCTCTCCTTAAGACAACAGTGCATATGTCCCACCTAAATACAACATTGTGACTTATCTCCCTCCCCAAGACAAAACCCTGATGACTGTCTCTCTCCAAAAGACAACACTATGACTTATTTCTTTCCTTAAGACAACACTGCATATCGCCCTCCTAAATACAACTTTATGGCGAATCTCGACCCTAAAGAAGACATTGTGACCTGTCTTCCTCTTGATGACAACATTCTGACTGGTGTTCCTCTTAAAGACAAAACTAACTGATCAACCTTCTTTAAAGACAAAGACAACAATTTGACTTATCTCCATAGTGATGTAGACAATTTATCCAATGGTAATGTTATAACTGTGAAAATGTCATTTGAGAAGTGGAAGAAACAATACTTCATCTCTGTTGCTTAGTTCTAAAGTTGCTTTGTCTAAACTGTTTCACAGCTGTGAAGGAACCAAACTTCCACAGAACTTTCCCCTCAAAGCAAGAAAGTCAACCCCCTCCAGTGAAAAGTCAACCCCCTCCAGTACAAAGTCAACCCCCTCCTGTGCAAAGTCAACCCCCTCCAGCACGTCAGCCTGTGAGGACATGGCAGCCTCCGGTTGAAAGCGTGACTAGTCACAGCAAACAGGAACCTGCTGATACAGATATCGATGTTTTGAGACCAGGTCCAACCAAGAACGCCTTGGCTAGGGCACGTCAGATGCTTGATAACCTAGAGATGGAAGATGAAAGCCTTGAAAGGTCAGGAAACTTTATTAATTGTCTTCTTCTTGGTGGAAGGGGGGGGGGGGTGGGGGATGAGGGAAGCAAGGAGGTTTGTTTGAATGTTTGAAACTGACAAGGAGTATAATGTTACCATTATTAGAAAATATGAAAGATTGTAATCTTACTTAGAATGACCAAATGCATTAGGTCAGGCTGTCTGCATTTGCTTGTCAATTTCCAACAGTTTCTCCAAACCATTGCATAACACTCAAAATGAGACTTATTGAACAAATTTAGACACCACCCAAAATTTTTCCATGAAAGAGATTATTAATGAGTAATTACCGATTCCACTTGAATGTAAAATTTCCTCACAAGGGCTCAATAGAAGTTGAAGCGTTTAATACACTGAAATTTTAGATATTTCAGTATCTAAATGTAAATGCTTTTCATGGATACCTGTTCTTAATTGCAACTTGTGGTGTAATTGTCTTGTGCCATTCAAAATGTGTGAGTGAGACTGAATGCAGTCAAGACACCAGAAGTCATTCTGTCAAAACCTGAGAAAGTCCAATGCTTTTCAGATGTAATATCTGCAATGATGCAGAATGAGTGAATTTGGTTGGAAGCACTGTTGGAAAATTTTCTTATTTAAACAAAAGCAGATTTTTTCCCAATTTTTACAGCACCAGTTAGCACTGTTACTAAGCACCAGTTAGGACTTTTACTATCTAAAACATATTATTAGTTGTCATGTGAATCTCTTATTAAAGTAGAATCTTGGTCGCCTTTTTATCTCATTTATTCTACTCCCATTTGTTAGTTCCTTAATAGTTTCTTCAGTCATTAACACTTTGCTGTGAATTTTCTAAGCAAGTTTGCTATTAGTTTTCCAGAGTTTTTGTAAATCTACGTTATTATTCATATCATTCATTGTAGTTCGTCTAAATCGTCGGACATCGTAGATTCATCATCAGTTCCACCGACCAACAGACTTGGCAACAAACCATTCTATAGCCAACCCATCAAGAGTAATGGATATGTACCTCATGTAAGTAGTTATACTTTCAATACATTCAGAGATGTCAGAGACAAAGTTTGACCTTTGTTTATCATTTAAAGTCACCAATATAAATCAAATTACCTGTTCTAAGCGACAATTAACAAGGCGGATTGTGATAATCTTTTGGTGTGTTGTGATAATCTTTTGGTGTGTTGTGATGATTTTTTGGTGTGTTGTGATGATTTTTGGTGGGTTGTGATGATTTTTGGTGGGTGGTGATGATTTTTGGGTGGGTTGTGATGATTTTTTGGTGTGTTGTGATGATTTTTGGTGTGTTGTGATGATTTTTGGTGGGTTGTGATGATTTTTGGTGGGTTGTGATGATTTTTTGGTGGGTTGTGATGATTTTTGGTGGGTTGTGATGATTTTTTTGGGTAAGTTGAAGGTTGGAAAATTGAGCTACAGTCTTCAAAGCTTGCTGAGGGAGATCCATTTATTATTTATTTTTCTCATCAGGCCCATAGTTAAACCTAGTTCATACATTCTCATCATCAGTGGTTTGTGGTTTAGCCCCCATAGAACATCCTCAGTCATGGGATTAAGCGATTGGGGACCACTGTTCTAAAGAATAATCATAGATTGTAGTTATTCAATAATTGGATTGCAACCCAGCTGAATGAATTTTCATGTTTGAGGTAGAGGCAAGGGATGGGTTAAGGTTATGTGTGAAGTATTGAGGTACATACTAGGGTTGGGTTTATGTCATGTGAGTGGGTAATGTGGAGGTTTCATGTTTAGGTTGAGATAAGGTTGCGTGAGGGGCAATGGGAAGCATGTTAGGGTCAGGTCTAAGTCACGTAAGAAATAGTGGGGCAGATAATGATAGAGTCCCCTTCCCCCTCCTCCCCCCCCCCTGCAGACTGCATAAAGACTAACGTTTTTAGGCTTTTGTTCTTTCCCCCCTTTTTTTTTTTTTTTAAATTATTGTTTTACTGCTTTCTGGGGAAAAAAAGAATGAGGTGATAGATGTTGAGCAGAAAGCAGGAGAAGATGAAAGTGATGCTATCATTCATGAATTACAGCCTGATAAACAAGAGGATGACTGGGCCCCCAATGCCTCCATGGAGGTGCGGGTAGGGACACCGCAAACTCTTCAGAAATCTGAAGATTTGTGTCCCGCCGACGGCCCACAAATGTCCAGTGTTGAACCCAGATCAGGAGTTACATCCACCGTTCCTGGTCTGGATGAGTCATTTTCTCAAAGTGAAGACTTTGATGACAATGAAAGCGGTGTAGCACCGTTAAATTTGGCCAGCGACGAGGTTTGTGATGATGTCATTGTTTGCTGTGAATCATCATAATCTATGTAGTCTCTTCTCCTCACTAACAATTAATCATTGAACAATGGTCATCTATCTCTCGTTACACCTCATTTTACCAGCGGCTGAATTAGGTTGAAAGTAGGCACCATGGTTATCTTTCTCTTGATAAATTTCATTTACCAGGGCTGAGTTTGGTTGAAAGTAAGACTGTGGTCTGTCTCTCTTGGTAAACCTATTTACCAGGGCTGAGTTTAGTTGAAATTAAGGCCATGGTAATGTTTCTCTTGGTTATTTCAGATTTATGTGGGGCTGAGTTAGTTTGGAATGAGGACCATGGTCATGTTTCTCTTGGCAAACCTCAATTAATCAGAGCTAGGTTATGTTAAATAGTAATTAGTGTTCGTGACCTTTACAAGAAAAGAACCAACAGTTTGTTAAAAGTTTCTCAATTCATTGACATCATTAGATAACAAGTTTCTTTTGGAACTGATATTTCTGTTTGGGAAGCCAACAAGCTATAAGATTGATACCTAGAGTTTCTAATTTACATAATGGGAACAGGGATATTTGGTTTTGATTTCTTCAATATCTTTCACATTTCTAAGATAGTACTGAACCATCTTTGTGTGCTTAACACAATCATTTCATAGATAGGACTCAGCCACTCACTTCTATTTTACTCAACCACCTATGTGTGTCTCGTTCCTCATTTTGCTGTAGGCAAGAATATTAATTTCTCATTTTGTTGACTTGTCCTTTTTTTTTTACTCAAACTCTCCGATAAAGGATATTTCAGCATTTTAACATTTGTCAACAAGTGGTTGTTGTACTTGGAATATTTCACAGTCTGTTCCTAATGTAACTGCTATGCCACAGATTTGCTAGAGCAATGTGATAATATGTTACTGACGAGACCAAAAATTTCATAGTTTTATCCACTTGCTAAAAAAATGCAAAATAATTCTACTGGCTGTAATCAAGTCCCCCTGGCATTTTCTTGAATCAAAGTACAGGCTAATGAGAACAGCCTTATAACATTTGCTGATAATAAGTTGTAATACAGGGCTTAAAGGCTAGATACAGAAATAGTGCCCACTCTTTGATTGTATTTTGTTACCAGACTTACCTTGCTTTAATGCCTATTGGTCATTAAACATTACAGTGCCTATTTTGCTGTACTGGTAAACACTAAAATCCACTGGCATTTAGGGGGTAAACAGCCTGAATTTAGAGGTCTCTTTGTGGCTGGTTAAAATTTGTGTGAAATCAAAGGGTCTTGAGGTTTGGCAAATGACAGGCATGCAATCAAGACATGTTAGAGCATAGTTCAAGGTTTATAGACAACTGATTGAAATTCCAATACACAGATAGAACTTTTAGAAAGACTATTGGTCGATATCACATGTTGCTAATAACTATAATATCAGCCAATAGGGATTCACCTCTATACTCATGAAAAGAGGAATATATCATAAGGTGTGAGACACAGTAGCTCATCACAAGTGGTAACATTCAAAATATAATACTCAACACAGACATTCCGTCATCAGTAGCTGAAACAGGTAAAGATCATACCTGAATCCCTAAGGTATTTAGCTCATCACTAGTTGTAACATTCAAATATCATACTATACGCAGACATTCTGTCATCAGTAGCTGAACAGGTATAGCTCAGACCTGAATCCCTAAAGGCATTTAGCTCATCCCTATTTGTAACATTCAAATATCATACTCAACACAGAACTTCAGTCGTGACTAGGTAAAATAGGTATAGCTCATACCTGAATCGCTAAGGCATTTAGCTCATCACTAGTAGTAACATTCAAATATCACACTCAACACAGAACTTCAGTCGTGACTAGATAAAACAGGTATAGCTCATACCTAAAACGCTAAGGCATTTAGCTCATCACTAGTAGTAACATTCAAATATCATACTTTACACAGACATTCTGTCATTAGTAGCTGAAACAGGTAAAGATCATACCTGAATCCCTCAGGCATTTAGTTCATCAATGGTTGTAACATTCAAATATCATACTTTACACAGACATTCAGGAATCAGCAGCTCAAGCAGGTGTAGATCATACCTGAATCCCTCAGGCATTTAGCTCATCACTAGTAAATAGTCATGGATATTTTTTAGAAATTGTTAGATTAAAGTTTGAGTTAATGATGCTGTTCCTTATACATATTTTGTTGTACAATTATTTTTCATGAATATTGTGCAAATACTCTGCTGAGTTTGTATTAATACTCTCAGATGTGTATGACCTGTGACTGTTTATATAGTGAATGTTTATATAATGAACTTTATTCTACCACACCAAATATGAGGCTCAGCACATCGGTGACATTTTTTGCAACTCTTTCTTGCTGTGAGTTTTCTGTGAAATATAGGCCGAGGGTGCATTCTCTTACACACAGTATTGGTATAAATTGTACGTTGCCCTGATCACCTTTTACTTCTTTGGAAATTCCTTCAAAAATTCCTTCAATCCATGGTATGTTAGTTTATCAAGTTTGCTGGGCATATCGAGGTTTGACAAGGACTGATGATTCCCTGATGATTTTAAACATCATAACTTCATTCATAAATAAAATTTGATAGCCCTCCTGTTTCAGAATGTGCATTAGCAGTTATTTGTGCTTCAGCACCTTGGAGTGTTCATGAAGACACATTAGCAGTTATCTGTGCTTCAGCACCTTGGAGTGTTCATGAAGACACATTAGCAGTTATTTGTGCTTCAGCACCTTAGAGTGTTCATGATACTGACACTCTACAAATGTCATTGATTTGTTTATTGATTGATCGATCGATTGATTGTCTTTCTCCAGGGAGCAGAGAGTAACAGTATGGACAATGAGAGTCTTTCCTCTGAGGATAGTCGGCAGTCCACTCAGAGGTACAGGCCGACTCTACAGACTCAGGACCGAGTGAGTCGCCACACTCCTGTGAGTATTTCCTGATTGATTAACTCTTACCAGTGCATGGCCTCATGATGCTGTAATCATCCTCTTAACATTCATTGGTTATTGTTTTGGTCTTTACAGAGACTTAGTCCAAATTTATGCCATCGTTAATGTCTAATTAAGGCGAATTGACTCTTTCTGTCTTTGGTACAAGCCATAGAACTCTTACATCTGACATCTTTGTTATCATAGACTTCCAGTCAAGATGAAGGGTACGGCCAGGAATATCAACCAAAGACCACCTTCCGATCAGGTCCCATCCCCAAGGCATATCAGACCAAAGCACCGGAACCGTACAAGCCACCCTCTAGTCGCGATCTGCAAGAACCTGTCAACAGCCGTAGCGACATCAATCAAAGACGCAATGAATTTTTCCGTAAGATTACATACGCGCCTCGTATGAAATTGCTCTGGCGACGACAACCAGGTACTGGGTACCCATGCATATTTCATAGGGATGCCTGCTATATTCCAATACCTCAACATTCAAGTGTCTTTCCAAGTTCCCTAAAATTACCTCCTGTCCACTTGTTTACTAATCTCCAAAAACGTATTCAATTTTCTCTTGATAAGAGAAATGTTAATACATGTACAACTTATATCAGAACTTCATTCAAAAGTTCCCTGCAGCAGTTTTCAACTAGCAATTTCTGTGTCATTACAAAACTTGTGGCTTCCTACCATGAACCATTTATCTCAATTCCCATGATTTTGTGCAAAATCAATTTTCTTTTTTTCCTCGCTTGATACTAAAGCGTGCTGTTGCACTTTAATCAGCCCCTACCACTCTGCATGGGTACTAACTCAGTCGTGTGTCGTGTCGTGATTGCATTTTTATACCGCATTTCATGTTTTGTTTCTGCTGCTGTTGCATCTCTGCGTATTTTTGTAATTACAGCACTGCAGCATATAATCTTCGAGCCTATACCGATGTGTTGCATGTACAAGATTGTCGTGGTAGCCTGCACCAGTCTTGGTTTGATGTTCAATTTATTACAACTAAATTGGCATAGCTTTTGTAATAGCAATGTGTCTATATATCTGTCTTCCAACATCAATTGAAAATCTGTTGCTCATAGCATATTTGCTTGATCCTGAGCGAAGAAGTTGTTTAAGTTTTTGCCCATGTCGGGTCTTTATTAATGTTTACACAAAAAGTAATTTGGAACATTATTTGAAGGTCGAGGGAAATCAAAACATGAAATCCATCAAAATGCTCTTCTTAAGGATTTAGTCTTGAGTAGGATTAAAATTTTAGACAAATTCAGTTGCTGAATGGGGCACAAAGTTGTATGAGTTGTTGGAAGGACCCTGTTAATAGGAAGTCTGCTGAAAGAAAAGTGCACATATTATCAAACATTTATATGGCTTCTAGACAGGTTTTTAATCCCAAGTTGAAGTTTCTTCAAAACAACTGAAACGATGTTGCTGTGGTGTTAGCCCATTGCAGTACAAACTGGGCTAACTTGACTTCTACGATGGCGATTTTTTTTCCTTAATAGTCGACTCATACTTTCTGAGAAATTGATTGGCTTATCTAGTCAACAACTGGTTTTCTGCAGGCATTCTGGTATATACTCTAGGCCTTGTACACAAAGCTTATTATCAAACTTTGGTTTCTTTTTAAGTGTTTTTTTGTACAGGTATGGTTTGTTTTTCTTTACCCTATCATGTAATTGTGCACAGAGTATAACATTAGGCACAATTTTACACGTTTTTGCTATTGACAGAAACGATGGCAATAGGGATTTAATTTTGACCAGATTGATAGAAATATTCATGTTCAAAGTTCAGGATCACAACGAGTAGAATAGATAGATAGTAGTTGTCAACCTGTTCATAGTTGCACAAATTGACAATGTCAGTAAAATCGGACTCTCTAACATTTGTAAGTTTGAACCCTTTGTTTGTTGGTTTTGACTTGTTGAGAACTTGATCCAAAAAATCACTTGACTTTTGCAAAAACAAGTTAAGCTAGGGTTAAAGTGTTTGATGGATTTCAAAAACTATTGAAAGTAAGAAGAAGTTTGGCAAAACCCTTCAGGATATATAACTTTGCAAGTCTTTTTGAAAACAGGAGATCTGCAGACTGAGAAAAACAAGGAGCCAGGTATTCCAAAAAGTTTAATTTTCATCCATAACTTTTCTCATTTTCCACACTAAACAACAGAAATTTCTAATTCAATTTCTTTGTTCACAATCAACCTCTACATGTCATCTGTCTAATAGGTAGAGTAATACATCTGTTTATTCCTTTTCTGTCAGGGGGAGGGTGGGGGAGGCAGGGGAGGGGAAGGGAATGGTGTGTGGATGATCATGTTTCCATGTCTACCAGTAAAGAAAAAAGTAAATTAAAAAATATATATAGACTCTTATAGTACATTTTTGTTACCAGCATTACAGGGAGGATAGATAGGACAGTATGTTCTAGCAGGGTTGTTTTATTTATGGGATGTAAAATTTGCCAGATGCAACTCTAAATATCTAGATCCACATTTCTATTCCTAATATACCATGTTTTGTCAAAGTTAGGAATGGTGTGAAGTAGAAATTTTGGACCTGTTTACAAGATACTTAACTGACAGAGTATCAAGGTTGAAATGGAATGATGAATTTTCCACTCTTTTTTCTGAGATGCTTCTCCATTAGGGAGTGTTTCATTCTGTTGAATATTCAACATGGTAAAGATATCAGCTATAATCTACCTTTTGATTATCACACTTACTAGCCTAATCACATGACACTCTGTACCTCATAAATTTCATTTGCCCAGTATTAACCTCATGTTCATAAATCTAAAACTTTAATATTTACCCTCCAGCTAATTTGCAGAATACAGCATTAAAATACACTTTAGTCTCAACCGTTAAGTTTTCAGTACAGCAGCAGCTGTCTCCACTGAAATAGTTAAGAAGTTTTTTTGTACAGTAGTTGATAGTACATTTTTCGGTATATTAAAATCCTTTTAGTTGATAGAAATCCTTTTATGTTGATAGACATCCTTTGAGTTGATAGAAAGCATTGCCTTGTCATGGATTAATTGTAAACAAAGGTCCCAGGGAGACTTCATAGTTTACATTAAGGGCATTGAAGACTCGCCCCAAATCGCATGCGGCCATCTGAAAAAGTTAACTTTCTGATGCTTGCAATTGAAGTTTTGTTCATGTCGCTACAAAATGCAGACAGTACAGTAATGAAACGTGATACCTTGTTATCTTTAGCTGGACCTGAGATGTCCATTGCTGTATCGTTGATACACTGTGCTGTGGGTATGGACCACAGCTGTATGTACTGACTGTACACTAGTGTCTAATTACAGACGGTAGCAAGCTGTGTGTGTATTTTCTGGGATCGATGGTGGTGTCTAAAACTTCTGTTACACCTCATTCGAAACTAGGTCAGATTACCGTTTCGACGTTTCTTTTTTCGCGAGTCTTCACACCCTTTAATATTCATATCTTACATTTATCGCCATTCTGTATATTACGCACATGATTCTGTTATCCTAACATACTGTATATGCAGACGGTTAATATGCTGGTAAAGGCACACATATTAACAAACAGTTTATACTTTTGCTGGCCCTCTGTCTGGTATCTTATCAGATTATCCATATTTACTTGGTGTATGTAGTATCTTAGGGTTGACTGGTTTACTCAAACTGTACCACATTTTGTCCAATATGTACAACTTGAAGCATACTTACACCACACATATGCTATATCCTATAACAAAACATATACATAATCCCACATGGTTTATCATAGCACATGCTAAAATACCCAACAATTGTAACTCCTGTATGTATCCAATAACATTTGACATCCTCTAAGATGTCCCGTTTGTTCCAATATTGATATAACTTGGATAAAAGTACCTCTATTTTGTTCCAATAATCGTTTCGGACATTATTACTGGCTCATAGCTATCACTCTTATGCCCTACCTCCCAAGAATATCTCCAGACGATCAAAAAGGACTATTTGTTCTTAGGATTATTGCTTTTTCTGCCTTGCTCATTTTATGAGATTCCTTGGCATTACTATTCGATCATATTGGTGATTTCCAAATAAATATTCCTAACACAAAAAGTGAAATTTCTTTTAAGTGTAGAGACTGGGCGGTTTCTATGTAATCATTTCTTGGTATTTGTAGCATTAAGGTTTGTCACAGAGTGTAATCTATAGTGTTGTTGTACAGGACTGAACTATGGGATTTTTCTATCATTTCCTGTAATCATATCATCAAGTATATGTTTCTGCTGCTGTTGCATCTCTGCGTATTTTTGTAATTACAGCACTGCAGCATATAATCTTCAAGCCTATACCGATGTGTTGCATGTACAAGA
>KN884264.1:33897-44492 GCA_000934455.1 Apostichopus parvimensis
CATGAATTTCATGTCGATTTGTTTTCATGTTACCTCTTCAGCTGATGAAGATTGGAAGGATAAACCGCAAGATGATATGGACAATTTATGGAAGCAAGTTGAAGAACCTGTCGTCGCAGCAGATGAGGAAACTAGTGAAATGGCGCCAACATATATTCCCATCAAACCCTCAACTGCTCATCGAAGACCATTCAATAGGGAAGAAGAGAGGAAACGACTGGAGAGATGGAATGAAGAACAGGAGAGAAGGCGGCAGGAGAAGTACCAACAGGAGCAGCAGAGACTGCTGGAGGAGCAGGAGAGAACACTCCAGGCTGCCACGGAGGATGTACAGAAGAAACGAAGTCAGGAGGAGAGGAGTTTTGAGGAGAGGAGAAAGGCACTTCAAAGGCAGCAAGAGGAATTAAGAGAGATCAGACAAAAGCAGATAGAGGACGATGAAAACAGACGGAAAGCAAGACTGGAACAGGAGAGGCGAGACAGAGAGGAGGCTGAACGAGAGAGGAAAGAAGCAGAGGAGAGGAGAGAAAAGGAACGAGTAGAGGAAGAGAGGAAGAGGAAGGAGATGATGGAGAAGGAGAGGATATTACGGGAGGCTGCAGAGAAAGAGAGATTGGCCAGAGAGAAGGAGGAGGAAGACAAACGTGAGAGGGAGAGGCTACAGAGAGAACGAGAACAGCGCGAGAAGGCAGCCAGAGACAAGATGAGGAGGGAGCGGGAGGAGTACACCAAAATGCTGAAAGAGAGAGAGAGGGAGAAGCAGGAGCAAGCGCAGATGAGGGCAGAGGCAGAGCAGAAAAGGCAGGATGAAGAGGAAGCAGATCATGAGAGGCAGGAGATTGAGAAGTGGAAAGTGGAAAATGAGGAACGGGGGAAAGCAGCCAAGCTTAAAGCTGAGCAGGGCACAGCCATGCAAGAGGAGGCCCAGAGGAAATTTGAGGCAGAAGAAAGGGAGCGGATCAGAGCAGAGGAGAGAGAGAAGATGAGACTCGAATGGGAGGAGGAGAGAAAGAGAGATTTAGAGCAACTTCGAATGGACAAAGAACTCCTCCAGAAGGAGAGAGAAGAAATGGCTAAGAGGCAGGAGGAGGAGAAGAGGAAGCTACAGTTGGATATGGAGAGAGTCAGGATGGAGAAAGAGCTGGAACAAAAGAAAGCTCCAGTAATAGAAGTGCCAGTATCTAAGATCACAAATGGAGTTGTGATGTCCGCCGCTCCAAAGCAACAGCTGGGAATGAGTCAATCGCCAAGGAATCGTCACTCACCACAGAACGGGCATGGGCAATCCCCACGGAATGGACAGTCGCCACGCACGATCAGCCCTGGGACTCAACGAATCAAGGAGAATAACCAGAAAAATATGTTTCCAGAGAGAGACCAGCCACCAAGCCATTCCATTATGTCTCAGTACAAAGGTCAGTGATGGCAGGGGGTTCTCACAATACCAGAAACTATGTTGACAGGACAAACAAAAAATGAGACTATTATCGGGGTCACATGTTTGGGCAACATAAAGTTATACTGTTCACTATATATAGTCTAATGATGGCTTTACTCACAAAGTTATACTACAAATAAGTGTAAGTTATTCCAAATCTACCTTCTTTCCAGTCTTGTCAGCCCAAAACCTTGTGAACATTCACAACTGAGCTTTAAATTTAAATTTGTTTCTTATTCCATGCGGGATGCAACAGGTATCTATGTGATAAGGGTGGTGAAGTGTCAGTGTGTGCATGTATGGATCACCTATTTGAAATAGCTAGGCTTGGTTGTACTTCATACTTGGTATGTAGATCCCCCTTGATGAGTACAAGTAACATATTGAAATCAGTGGAGGTTATAGCTATTTCTAGGTCAGCAGAGGTCAAAGTATGAAATTTGTGAAACATTGCAGAGCTCCCAACTGACCCGCATTTCGCGGGTTGGACCCGCATTCTAACACCCAAACCCGCTGACCCGCGCAAGCGTCCGAAAAACCCGCATTGTAATTGTCAAGTATATACATAAAAAAAAATTGCATCAAATTTTGACTTAGCAACAATCATTTCTTTAGCATTTAGCATAATAGAGTATAAAACCACCTTTACAGCATCATTTGAACCTCAAATTAGCCTATATTCTTTTCATTGGGGCGAGCAGCGAACATTTTCATGCCACGGGAAAGAATGAATTATCACCTACTATTCAATTTATTGTTACACACAAAAAAATGCATATTTCTCAGAAAATTTTGGGTGACAAAAGCCTTGCTAAGTGCCACCATCTTACATGTAGGCATCACCAGGATTCCAAAAAAATTCAAAAGGGGAGGGGGACACCCCCTTACACCTTATACCCCTCCCCCATGAGGGCGATTCGTGGCATGGACCAGCATTTGCCTTCTCAAGAGTTGGGAGCTATGACATTGTACCTGCGAAGGTGAAGTTTGGGTGAATGTCATACTTGTTAATTATATTCAGCCTAGTGAATACAAGCATTTTATTGGTGGAGGAAGAAAGGTCAGTGAGGTCAATACAGGTCAAAGTTTAAACTCTTTAACACAGGTAAACGTTGCATCAGTTACATGTTTGATATGTAGATCCGCATTGGTGAAAGAACCTTGCCCTCAACAATGGTGAAAAAGTTTGCAAATAGATATATGACATGTGTAAAACTTTGCCAAGAAATCCCTAGGCCTACTGAGTGTCTGTTTTTTGAAGTGTATGAAATAGTTACTAAATGAATGAATTTATTATTTAATGTTTTGAGTAGAAAACATGGAGGTATAAAATTCTTCTCAGACAGGTTAATATTTATCTTACAGACCCAAACATTCCAGTCAATCAACACTGGCTTATCGAGGAAGCGGAGAGGAGGCGCAGAGCTGAAGTGCAAGGTGTAGAGAGAAAGATGCCCCCAGATGTGATTATACAACCCCATGGTGACCTTCAAGCCCCCCAGAAAGCCACACACTCCAGACAACCAAATGCTTATCCTAGGGGATTTAACCCAGAGATACCGACCAAGATACCTGCGCAGAGGAAACTCCACAGTCAAGAGGCCCCAGCCAGCACCAACGCAGCCCAGAGACGTCTTCGCAGACCAGAGGCGGAAGCTGATCATCAGAGAAAGATGAAGAATAGACGATCTCTCCCTGATGCAATGGCAGGAGGCAGAGATAATGCAGTCCCAGGCCATGGGCATTCCAACAACCAAACTCATGGGGGTCAGGTAAGCTTCAAGTCTACCTCACCCCACCCCCTCATCCCCTTACCCTTTCCTTACCCACTTCTAGTTAAACATGAAAATCTGTTCAGTTCACAAAAGCAGATTACTTGATCTAGTTGTATATTGTGAAAGAGTGTAAAGTATATCCATATCATGAATTATAGTGCAAGAAACAGGGCCATAGCCATATTTTCTTTTTTTCTGGAGGGGGGGGGGGATGTGGGGAACAAATGTTAGCTAATGTTCATCATGGGTCAATATTTTGTTGGGGTCAAATGGGCCTAGATGCAAAATGGTGCTATCATGTCCATCATATATGACTTTTCCATATTTATGACATTCCCAGGCATGTACACATAGTGTGAAATATAATGGCATAGTGTGGATTGAGAATTAACAGTGTGCTTTGAGAGTAAAGATTTCTGTTCTGAGAATGTTGTTCCATGTTGCTGTTTCAATAGTGGTTGTTTTCTTAAGTGTAGCAAAGTAATGATTTTTAGTTAAGTTAGCTAAGTTACTTAAGTATTCTTATATGGGGAACAGAGACTTGAAATGTGGACACTCGGAAGTTGGATTCGTAAGGTCGATTGTTAAGTTGATTTTTGCAAATATAGTCATTTGCCTTTCATGGAGTATCGACCAGCAGACAACAGTTACAAGATACGGTCCTGGTTGCTTGATTTTCTTAATGCGCGAATGTTTATATTGGCACAGCCACATCCTACCTATTGCATTGTTTTATTCAGAGCACACCTTTCAGAATTAACCCCATCACTACAACTAGCAAGTATAGTACGACCGTCTACATACCGCATGGCTTCATTAAGCCACAGCCAAGGTGAATTATTTAATTTAACTCTCATCGAATGAAAACAAAAAATTGTCATCTGCTGGCTCTTCTCATTTTGCCTCGCTCGGAAACTAAAAAAACAGTTTCCCCCGGAAACAAACAGCAATTAATTCAAAATCAATATTTGGCTTTTAACTTTGCAATCTTCTCTCAAATTGTAGTGAAGTTTGGAAAATGTTGGTGGTATGTGTACTGCTTAGTAATGTTGATCAGTTTTTGATTCTCCTTACATTTTTTTCTTTTTTATCCTTTTATTTTCTTCTGCACTGTAGTATTTTGGTCAAACAAAGCCGCCTATGACTTTTACATGCAATATGTGGCCTTTTCTCATGTACCGAGTTGTATTCATTCATTGATGAATGTATGGTTAAATTCAATGCTTGCTTGTTTTTATGTTTCATCTTACCCATTGCATCCCCCCTCGCCACATATTGCCCCACCTTTATGACATTAATATGCCCTGCAGAAAGCAACCGACATTCAGAACACCTCCACATAGCCGATAATTCCCCAAATTCAAATAAAATCCAATAACGGTGGTAGCTTTTTTGAAGTGGCGGGGGGTAGGATATTTTATTTGTCCTAGGTTGAGTAGGCTACTTTTCACCGCATTTGTAGTTGTGTCTTCGTCTACAAGTTGAGGAGTTTATAATTGTGGATGATAAAGACTCAACAGGCAAAGGCAGATTTTGTAGCTCTTCTGAAGCATTCTATTCTTAGTTTTTTTTCTTTATTAAGTTACTTTTTTTTAATTTCTTGGTTTTTAAGGCAGATTTTTGTCTATTAACTCATGACAAATGGTATTTGTTTCTACTCATGATCTACTCTTTTGAACATCAGAAGACAATTTAACATATTACTATAGTGTAACCTCTGATTAGATAGCAAATTTATGTAGACTTGTACTAACACAGTGAGTGAGTGCAAAACTTTCACCCCACCAATAGTCTTGTGTACGTTTGCTCTTTACTGCAGACCACTGAACCTCTTATTTAAGTAGTCTACTAACACAGTGATTGAGTGAGTGCAAACTTTCACCCCACCAATAGTCTGTGTACGTTTGCTCTTTTCGGCAGACCACTGAACCTCCAATTTTAGTTCTGTCCTAACACAGTGATTGAGTGAGTGCAAACTTTCACCCCACCAATAGTCTGTGTACGTTTGCTCTTTTCTGCAGACCACTGAACCCTCCCATTTTAGTAGTGTACAAACACAGTGATTGAGTGAGTGCAAATTTTCACCCCACCAAAAATCTGTGTACATTTGCTCTTTTCTGCAGACCACTGAACCCTCCCATTTTAGTAGTGTACTAGCACTATGATTGAGTGAGTACAAACTTTCACCCCACCAATAGTCTTGTGTACGTTTGCTCTTTTCTGCAGACCACTGAACCTCCCATTAGTCGATCCTCAGACCGTGGCCAGCATTCAATCCCGGGCCAAGGTTCTGCCTTCCAAGAACCCAACAAAAACATTCCACCAAACCAGTCCGTAAGCGGCAAATTGCAGTGCTGTAACTGCAGCAAATCTCTCGGTAGAGGGGCAGCTATGATAATAGAGTCCTTAGGGCTGCACTATCACGTAGAATGCTTCAGGGTATGTCATTTCATTCACTTTATTTTTATTCATTCATTCATTCATTCATTGCCTACCTTGCTCGCTTTTAAAAAAAAATAAACAAAATATGGCAGCTAGTGGACCAACTTTCCACGCCAGTCCCACAAGGCTACATGCTGTGTAACTGCGCAGCAAAGAATTGTGGTTTAAATAGAAGCATGTCAAAATGGCAAGAATTTTAGTAGAAAAAGGCATAAAAACATGCAATTTTGTATTGACCCCTGTGAACTCATACAGTTGGGTAAGTAACCAATATCCTATCTTGCTTTATGGTAAATGTTTGCTAATTCATTTGTATCATTCATTATGTATAAACCAGTTTTGTTGATGTTAGAGAGAATTAGCATAAGAAACCAAGTATTTATATTCAACATAGAAATCAAATATAGAAATTAAAACATATTGGTTCCAACTTTATTGCTTGCCAAAAATGATCATTTTACTTGTAAATATCCATTAAAGGATGATTTTAAATACAATATTCATTTAGATGTTATGGATATTGTATTATATATAATTATATATATATTTTTATATACATATATATATATATCTTGGTGACAAATAGTTAAGTCGAGATGAGATATTTATGTGATTATCGTTTGCAAATCTCTTATATAAGTGACAAATAAAAGCAACATTTAATTGTTATTGTATCTATCAGTTACGAGCATATTATAACCAGAAGACAATTTTCTTATTAAGAAAAGTGTGATCTACTGTACATTCTTTAACGAGAAAGATTCTGCTTTTAGTTTTGATAATATATGAGATATAATTTTTGTGACAAAATTCATTTTAACTTTAATATTAAGTTGAAGTGTGAGATGTTAAAGGCCTATATGGTATCCTCTTTTAGAACAAAGAAAATTATATATAAAAAAAACGCAACTAAAATATCTCGAAAATAGTAGATAAATGAGGCTTCAGTGGTAAAAGAAAATTCCACCTGAAAATTTAGTGATCACTGATTGTAGCCGCTATTTTATGCTCTGATCTCCGAAGAATTTATTTTGGGCTTCAATGTCGTGTCATCCTACTTACTCATTGAAATATATATTTAACTTGCCAAACATGTATTTTTTGCTGTCAACCGGCATATATATATGAAGAAACCGTGAAACCATATAATGCACGGCCCCACCCTCTGCCCTCAATCTCTTAACTAGGGATATATCCTTACGTTTCATTCACCTCGAGTATCTTTTTCTACGTCCTCGTTTTGCTCTCAGTGTTGCGTATGCAGCATCAGGCTCGGGAACGGAAACAAGGGGACAGACGTACGGATCAGAGCGTCCCAGCTACACTGCCAAAACTGCTACAGCAATGAGGCGGGTAAGTCAGTCTTGGGGTCTCACCTTGGTCATCTATGTATCTATTGTTATGAGTTACCCATCCAGCTACAGCAATGAGGCGGGTAAGTCTTGGAGGTCTCACCTTGGTCATCTATGTATCTATTGTTATGAGTTACCCATCCAGCTACAGCAATGAGGCGGGTAAGTCAGTCTTGGGGATCTCACCTTGGTCATGTATGTATCTATTGTTATGAGTTACCCATCCCAGCTACACTGCCAAAATTGCTACAGCAATGAGGCTGGTAAGTCAGTCTTGGGGGTCTCACCTTGGTCATCTATGTATCTATTGTTATGAGTTACCCAATGATAAGTCCCATCAAAGTAAGTACTACGGAACGTCGATGGTGGAGAAACGAACCATTTAAATACACACACGAGGGAAACAGCAATTTACGATGTAGAATGCTAGAGTAGGAAAGAATCGGACATGGGTAAATAGCTAAATATAATTGGCAGGATAAAAAAATGCATTCGTCAAAAGTTGACTTTTTTGCAGAAGCTTAATGGACAAAATGTCATGTTTTTTTTAAAGAAGGGGGGGGGAGAGGGGGATGGAAACTCCCAGATCCCGTACATGGGAAGTCGACTTCAAAGACCCTACGGCCACATCCCCTCCTTTATAAAACCATTGGTCCGTCCCCTCCCCCGTTGTGAGCACATGATGACGACTGAAATCTGCTATTTTAATGTTTTACTTGGCTCAGCATGGAATATATATTTTTACTTTTTTGTGACTTTTTATCTTCAGGATTCCAATTCACAGAGGTATAACTATAACTACAGTGGGAAGGATCTCAACGCCAAGCCAAGACCATTTTCCAGTCGTCAACCACCACGCCAGTTTGAAACAGACTTTTGAAGTGATAGATGATGATGATGCATCATCCACCACACCACGCTGTCCTTGTACGTAGTCCGTGACACTGACTGTTCCGCTGTCAAATGCCGTCATTGATTAACAGCTTCACCCTGTTATAGCTACTACACACACACTGTGGTGCTGCTTCTATTCGATCCTGTTCATTTCAATGTGCTGTTTACATCCCCGTTGTGCTCTTTTTCAAGCAATATGTATTTTGGATGGCCCCCCTCAGAGTGTGAAGCCAATGCAAGTTAGGAGATCATATTATCAAAGATATTAGTTTTGATGTAATCCTGTTATTTTGTTGTCAATTTTTTTATATTTATGATGAGAAGTATTTTGAATTTTGAAATTATTTTGTACTATTTGCAATGAGAAGAAAGAATTGTTCCACTAATAGTGATGACCTTTTTTGCTTTATATTAAAAACCTTTTCAAATCATAGCCTCTTTCCAATGTTTAGCTATACACCCGTGGAGTATGTATTAATGTGTAATGTTTTAGTAATGCACTAGCTTTTTCAACCTGTACCAAAGTACCGTTTCATGTTATTTTATTATGCTTTTTTAACCATTTTTCAGTTTGCCCTGTAAGTTGTGCAGTCTTTATGTTTTGTATCGTTGTAAGATATTTTATCATAAAACTTTTTATTCCCTTTGCAAGTGTAGCTGTCTTAGTCATATTTTTACTCTGGATAGAGAGGTAAGATGGATGGAAAACAGTTGGCATCAAATTTCAATTTGTTGCGTTAATTTATGAGATTTTCTACCGGATGGGAAATGTGTCCAAGTGGTTGTTTGACTGCATTTAGTAGAAACACTCTGATTTGCGTAATATACGTTCAGTGTACAATGTGTACACAGCAGATCATGCGCCGACCTTTAACCCAGATCATGTGTGGTATTTACACACTATCAAGCGGACTTGTGACACCTGAATGGACAGAGCACCATCACGATCACAGCGTCAGTCGGGATGTAACAGGACTGGTGTTGAGAGCGGATCAAGTTGTTTGGTGTTCGTGGACGGACTCTTATCGTTGGTGACTTTTCTTACCGGTAGTAGCCAACTCCGGTCTCTTATCTCTCTAACCACTGGTACCTGCTTCGTTCAAGCTATAAAGCCATCATCAGCTATATGTATTTGTATGTATTTTACAAACTCAATGATATTCTATACTGTTGAACCAGATTCACATTAAACTTTGTATTCAGAAGCAAACCTTGTAAATTTAATAAGTAGTCAATAAATTTGTATTCAGGTAGATAGACACTGTATTCATAAGTTTGTTATAAAGTTGTCTGTCAGGACATACCATATTTAAGAAGCTGGATTCACATTGTGTCAGATAATAGCAGACTTTTGTACCAACTACAGTGAAGACAAAAACAGCATTACCATGACGATAATATAATGGATGTAATACACCGTATGTCTATACTATGTTGTATATAAGTGCGTAACAATGTAATTGTTGATGTCTGTATGACAGCATGTGGACATGGATGATTTAAATAAGAATATTGCAAAGAATATTCCATATGGATTATATGTGACGTCTTTATATAATTGCTGATTTTTTTTATATTTTTTTTTGCTGTTGTATGGTATCATATTATTAGATATCAGCATGTGAATTGGGTGTACCTTACCACCATAAAAGTACTATATTTTTTTTAACATTTGCTTTTCTGCTTTCAAGATACGCTACACCAGTGACATCGTCAAAACTGGTGTTTGTTGGACAGAGACCCCCTTTTGCCATGCCTACCCCTAAGCTGCTCCTCTTCAAAGCCGGGGGTGCAAACCGCTTTTTACCATTAAGTCCCCTTTTTATCCAGAATTATGAAACATTCACTTTGGCTTTATTTTATGGTGGCATTGTTTTACAACTTTTACAGCTGTACATAATAAACAGTTCTATGTTTAATTTTTCTTTTTGCACTTTTGACATTTTCCTTGTATAGTAATTTTCTGTTTTTATTGGGGTTTTTTTTTCAAACAAGATGTGGATGTGGAATGACTTAGGTAAATGACCTTAAGTAGACTGAGATCAGACTGATTGTCGAATTCAGTCAGAAATGGTTTACTTATAATCTTTTTTATTCTTGTGATTTCTCTCACTTGCTTATTGGTATGCCATGAGTGTTACGTTTCACACAGCATCTATGTGTATTAACCACACTCTAATAATATACAATACGGATAATATTACTCAGAACGGTTCTGTTGTCTGTTTAACAAGAACCATGAAATTTTTACTGCATTTTGAGTTTCATACAAGTCTTTTTCAGAACTGTTTAATTTGGCAGCATGAATATGTTTGTCAAAGTAAAATAAAGGTTTTTCTCATCAATCTGCCATTTTTTTTAAATATTCAAAAGATAGATTGGTGACCATGCCTTTCTTACCAAAATATGAATATATTTGTTGTAAGATTAGAGAAAGATTTAATGTTTATTGTATTCAAACAGATTGTCTTCGATTTTTTAATCTCCTAAATTGATGGCCAAAAGTTGTCCCTTCTCTAGAATTTACAGAAAGGAGTGATTTTTTTTTTCCCCTGAAAATTTCATCCCAGGATGATTATGCAATTTCTTTTTGAAATAAAGACTTTTGCCACATTTTAAAGTCTACTTTAACAAATTGTATTCATGTAGATACTAAACCAAGTGTTCTTCAATTTGTTTAAAGTTCATTTCACT
>KN884264.1:52716-73209 GCA_000934455.1 Apostichopus parvimensis
GCCGAGAGGTTAGAGGTCCAAATTAATGGCCTATAGGGGTGTGTATGTGCATGTGTATTTATTTCATGCAATGTAACACCTACCAAAACCTGCGAGAATGCTGAATGGCGCGATAATATGGTCCTATACATTTACGTGTTTCACTGTTACCCAATCAATATCATATTTAATTCAATTTCGCCGTACCACTGCCTTTACGATTGTTCTTGACAAGTACAAAAGACAAAGATATAGCCTCCGAATTGGCGACTATATTAGAGCGGTTGGGGGCGGGGGCGGGGGCAGAACGTCTAAAATATTCAGTGCTGAGGTTGGACGTCGTTTATGTGAGTCATTCTCCAACATGCTTTGTGCAACGTCGTATAGTCAGGGCGGTACCGTAATTTCGACAGTGGGGCGATACTGAATGGCAGGCAACAGTTTGAGGACAACATTATGGAAGTGCAAAATAGTGATGGAATGACAGTATAATATTTTGAGAAAATGTCGAATTGTTAAGATAAAGACGAAAATTTGCGGCACAAAAAGGAAATGACAAGATAAAATAGATGGAGTTTTGTAAGCCTGGTGACTTACACTCCGTTTTATTGATAAACCAATCTTCTGTACATATCAAAACTACATCTAAACTGCATATGAAATTTACTTTTATGAAAAGGAGGGGAACAAAAACATGCTTAGATGTTAACTCTTCTATACATCTACGGACTCATTTCATCGAGATTCCTCTGGTAAACCTTGAGGCAGGCAAAACTGAAAAATTGCCCGGTTGTGTAAAAGAAAATAATACAATTTTGATTGGGTCACTGTCTCTGAATTGACACGCGCCAAGGTTGACCTGTTGAAGTAGAAAAAGAAACAAAACAACAAAAAACAGATCTGGTAGAGTATAGCTATGGCTTTAGATTTACGTGTTTTCGAAATTCTCTTGTAAAACTGTTTTTGTCAGTAGAAGCTGGAATTGGAGAAATGATAATACTGCAAAGAAATACATCGTTCAAAGTCTCAATTTGTCAAGACAAGAAGAATTCATGATGTCATATATGAATATTCAGAGACGGCGGTGTCAGTTAATGAATTGTTTACTAATGATCGTCTGTCACTCTAAGTGATAAAATGTTAACTATTTACTCAAATGTGGGACTTGGTTCAATAAGACTTTGAACTCAAATTCAATATGGCACTGAAGTATAAATTAAATATAGAGACTTGAACAATTTGAAATTTGTGGGAAAAGTGGGATATCGTTTCACGTTATCTCATAAACAGTCAATAGGCCGTGGAATTGTGCGTGGATGCATGGTCATGTGTATTACTCATTATACTTATCGGGGAAATGAAAGTTGTAAGATTGCACGAACAAGTTGTTCATATATGCGTTGTCAAACTGTTCAAACATCATAACTTCATTTAATCGAGTACCCGGTGCATATGTTCTTGATTTTGTTTACATTATATGAATTTTCTTGACGACAAACCTGAATGTTATTGTGAGGATAAACACGATCCTACCGTACTACGACTCGTAGAGTGATGTGTTGTAAATACCTAAATCTTGATCGATTTAAGGTATAGGCCTACTCGTAGTTTATTGCTGTATATTTACTATGCTATCTATTATGTGATTATTGAACACTATACGTGACTTAAAGTACAAAGTCCTCCGTAAAGAAAACGTTGTGAAATATATGTTTCTTTTCAATATGTGTTTATCACGAACGTGGGGGAGAGGTCAGGGGTCGGGAAGTAAAAAATGGTAAGTTAAAAAAAAAGACCGCAACAAATATCTTTGTAATGTAGGCTTAAATACGGACGCTTAAAAGTGCAATCAAAATAAGAAAAACTTTCCTCCATAAGTTGACATTTAAGTAAATTGTTTAGATAACAAGATAACATCTTGTCAAAATCAGAAAAATAAGTTGGGTTGCTCAGTTGCTTTAACTGAGCATTTGAACAATTTTCTGCAAAAATGTTTAATTGACAACTTATCGTATCTCGTCAATTCAACATTTTTCTGCAAAATGTTAAATTGTTCACTTCATTCCAACTGAGCAATTGCACAGTTTTTAGTTTCCTTCCTTTCTCTTTTAGGTATAATGTTTACTTTTCATACTTACTCTTTGTGCTCTATGAGTGATAAAAAAATGTGAATGAATGGATATCAAATAATATTGTTAACATCCGTAGACAATCGAATGCACTTATTTTGCAACAGAAAAGAAAATTGTGAATTTCTCACATTCATGTAAAGGAGTGTGAGGGCAGTAGACCCAATCTGGCAGTTCGGTGGGTAACTGAAACAGTTTACGGGATTGCAGGTCAATTCCGTGGATTAGTAAGGGGGCATTGTCACCGGTTTATATGAGACAATGGGCAATAATTACGTTTTGTTTTGTTTAAGTTGTTACAAATGTTACAGTTTTGAAGGGTTTTCCTGTTTGGCGTCATGTATGAAAATGGATGATGGATAAATATTTTCTAAAGGACGTTCCATGACATTCGCAAATGATTGAATATTGCATGATAGTGCAAGTGGCAGTTTTTTTAAACCACGCAAAATTATTTATGTTTTCTCGTGATCCAGTTTACAAGGAACACACATCGTCCACCAAGGGAGTTACAGCCGCTGTCTTGAGCTTTCTCTGTGTTGCCTGTGTCTTCAATGTGGTGGGGATATTCTTGTCGTTGGAAAATGCCTTCATCGTCCCTATCCAGACTTTACAAGGACCCATAGGTCTTTATATCTGGTATTCAATATCAGGTAAATATACTTCAAAAAAATTCAAGAGTCTTCGAGCGAGAATTTTTATAATAATTTTCTAGTAAAAGTTACGATCAATGTACTTTCATTTATTATATACTTTTGAAGGTCACCCGTTTGTTGATTGTGACGCCAACCCTCCACCGGCGCTCCCCAGTTTAAAAGACCCACGCAACTGATGTGTCAACATAACACACGAGTGACTATGGAACAACACTGTGTCCTGGTGTTTTTATTTTCCTAATCCTTCTATTAATACTCGTTCAAAATTTCCAAGGTTTACTCATCCTTGCTTCTGCAGTCATGGGGGCCGGGTGCGTAATTATTTTTCCTAGGACGAATAAGGGCATCGGCCAATCAAATCCCTGGATTCCAAACATGTGACGCTTTTTCAAAAAACATGTTCTGAATCTTTTTTCCTAGTTTTGACCCCAGATTATGAACGACATTCTTTATTTTCACAAAAAAAAAACCACTTTCTAAACCCTAACTCTGATTTCAAACGAATTTGTAAATTCCTGAAAAACCTGAAACCCTTATTCGTCCTAGGAATAAAAATTAGGCGTGCCGGGTTCGGTGTTGAAGTGGGGGAACGAGTGTGTGGGATCATGGTCTGATAAAAAGATTTAAAAATGCCTATATGTTGGGTTTCGATTTTAATACTACATCGGGGGAATGAATTTTTCCAGTTGGTACAAAGGAGGCACACGTTCCTGTAAAGTAGAACAAAACTCACGAGCTACAATATGCATGGTAACCAATTTTCTATTCTTGTCCTTGGCAGGTATCTGTGCCTTCATATCCTTTTTAATGTACAGTATTCTGTATCCAACTCAAATGAGGGACAACATTGATTCCGATTCGGAGCCGGATTTTACTGCTGACTTCACACATTTCGGTTACGCCTATTGGCTACTTTTTACCGGCACTGTTCTCGTTGTAGCTAATGTTGGACTGGTTCACTTGGCTCGGAAATCATTCGAGCCCAATTATTTTAAGAACGCCAATGGGACATCAAAGGCGAAGCCGATTATCAAGGATGCCTCATCGAACGACGGAATGTACTGAAAACTGCCCGCTGGGCAATGGGACGTCCGCAGACAAGTCATAAAAAAGGGAGAAGGGCAGGCATAGTTCAGTTTTTCCATAACCTGTAAGGATACAACTAATTATTCGGTTTACATTATCAAATAAAGCCTGGCCTCATTTTTCAACTGAAGATGCAACCCATACTAGTGCTAAGAGATCCAGAGAAAAAAGGAGAAAAGGAGTGCCACTTTTACGCAATCAAAACGATCAATTTTTTCAAAAGTTAAAATTTGGACATAAAAACAGTCGAAATTTTCAATGACCAATGATGCATCTAATAAAACTAAACTTCTTCTGGTGAACCTCCAAGACACCACTAGTTATGATGACACCCCCCCCCCCTTCATGCCATCACCAGTGGCGGAGCGTCCATACAGTCAGGGGGCGGATGCCCCCCCCCCCCTGACGGACTCAAATGAACTGCTGGCGCCCTTTTCAGCTCTTTACCACTTTTTACTTATTCGCGATTATTGACTTTTTTATTGCGCTCTCATCTACTTATTGACATTTGTCACAATTTGTTGGTGTAATTTGGCGATGACACCTATTTATTCTTCGTTTATCTGCAAATAAGCCAGGCCTGGAAAGGGTCATTTCCGGCGATCTAGGGAGTATTTTTACTCAAAAAATTTCTGTACGCTACGCGCCAACCAGTGGTGGCGCTCCGCTTAGATAGTGTCGAAAGCGCCCTTACAGACCATTCTCGCCCCTCCTGACCAATACCCCTAGCTCCGCCACTGGCCATCACTATTTGATAGCTTCCTTCGCCACTGTGGTTGTTTATACATACTTCGAAAAACGTCCTTTGTCATTCGAATCTTATGTGGATACAACTCCTTTTAAAAAATTTTAAGTTTGCTTGAATATATTATTTTGTAAACAAATACGATCGATGTGAAGATATACAGCGCATTCAAACATATCCTTTCGTTTCTGTCAAAGATATGGACAATGTACGCTTGTTTGAGCAGACTCCAACTGCTATGCCGCACATGTGTTAATCCCTGGTATTTACTACATTTTTTCACACTCTATTTTGAAGAACAAATTAAGAAAATTGTATTTTACAGGATCTAAATTTAAACCTTCCAGAACAATGTGCCTATTGTCAGTTACCAAATGCTTATTTGTAGATTCTTGATGTTCGTCACCAATGTAGACGGGGCTTACTTGGAAAGTGTTCACTTATGATTGGAGTAATGTTTGTATATGACAACTCATAATTATAGTAGTCTCCGCTTTCAGCTATATATGGCGAGTTTTCGCCGTCGCCAAGACCTCTGCATGGGGATCTAGATTATCAGAAGGGTCTCTTAGTTATTATATTCATTACCCACATTGCAATTTCAACACGTGATTTAATGTATGTTAACATGGATTATAACTCATCATGAATATGAGAGGAGAAGAGAATAAATCGTCATAAACATCAACTTAAATTAATGTATTATTTTGAGTGATCGAGACGGTAATTTGTAAGATTCGAATAGTCTGATTTTGAATCAACCTCCCCGGGACAACATCCGTACCCTCTACCCCGACGCTACCGGGGAGTCCCATCACTGATAACCTGGTAATAGACAGGTTATAAAGGCTGGCGTATCCTATTTCCCAACATAATGATGACTATTGGCCTGACCCATTATGGCGATATAGAAGCTTCGTATGGACTTTGATATAATGAGAATCTTAATTGGTGTTTCTTTCTACAAAGAGGTAAAGACTCTATAAAAAGGACTATGCTGTAGGCCTATGCATTTATTCCAGAGTCTGTTGAAAACACTTTGTATTTATTTCAGCCACGTTTATGGACAATGATGATGATTTTCGATGTTAAAACTCGGCTCCACCTCAGGGTAGCAGCTCAGTAAGCGATTGAGTGTGGAACTTTTATAGTTTCGATATCGATTTCGATCGAAGTTAAGAATTACATATCGATAAATTATGACTCTAATAGACCTGTTTATCTATTGTATATTATGTTAAGTACCCTATGTCTTAATTTCAGCCACATTTATAGACAATTAGGGTGTTTCTCGGGGTGGAGACATTAATTAAATTAAATATAAGACATTTGTCAAATTAGAGTAAGTTATGGATATAGCAGAAGTTTGATGCCTTTTGCATGGTGGTGCTGAAGCCCAGCCTTCTTGCATAAACCATACGAGCCAATACACAATTTGTGACATTAATTCAATTATATAACAGACATTTATCAAATTAGAGTAAGTTAGGATATAGCATATGTTTTAAGCCCTTTGCAGGGTGGTGGTGAAGCCCAGCCCGAGTCCTTGCATAGAGATTGTGATTGTGATGATCAGTCTAAAGATGGCGGGCTTCCATAATTTATGAACAGAGTTCATGAAGTCGATTGGTAGAAATAATTGTTATGTACATGCTAATTGCAAGATCTGCACTTTGTTATTACAATGTGAACAACATGTGGGAATTCGGCGGGCTTAACAAGTAATGTTTAGTAACACTTTACTAACAGTGTACACTACAGAAGACAGTAAATCCCAACTGGAACTTGGAAGTGGTGACCTCAAACAGGTGTTCTATGAATATGATATTGAACCTATCCGTGGTATTCATAGGTCGATTTATCTTATAACATTAACTAAGTTGTATGTTATCTACTGTGGTTTCGTCGGAAACATTGAAGAGAATATTGCTTTCATGTTGTTCCTAAGTAAGGACTTGACTTTGAGGCCCCAGCCCCTATATTATAGGGCCTATGACTGGGCTAGACAGAACAGGAGCACCCAACTTTTGTCACACAGTATTAATGTAGGCCTAGGTTATAATAGAAACGCAAGAACATCACATGGTTCCTGTAAACTTTATTACATCATGGCCATCATTGGCAATGTTTGGTGACCTGATTTACCAAGTAGTGATTTACAAGGTAATGAATTTTGAGAACCTCAGTGTTTTGTGGTTCTATATCTGTTTGTGTTCCATCTATCTGTAGTTGTGTAGTAAGTTGTAACCTTATTTACTGTGTTTTTGCTCTTTCTTTTGCAGTCAGATAATAAAAATGGGGCTTCTTAAATTGTATCAGGTGCCAGCACTCCATCCAGGAGCATTTCAAACCACTCTGGCTAAAATCTCTGGTGTTTTAAAAGATGCAACAAATATAAACCTGACTACAGAAGCTTGCTACTATATTGATTCATCAAGTAAGTTTTGATAGACATTTTTTAACCTCCTCTGGAAACTATGCTCATACAGCAGTAAAGATCAAACTAAAGTATTGGTTGGACCTAGTCAAAATTTGTGTTAGGTAGTTTTGGGCTGTAGGAGAACAATTAAGTTGTGTTTTTTTGTTATAAAATATAATTCATCATTTTATGTTGATTTCAGGATGTCAAAATGCACATTTTGAAGGTAGCATGCTCAGAACCAGTACATCGGTAATCCACAATTGTTGGCCTTAACTTCACCAAATATATAATTGTTACAAAGCAAATTGTAATTTTATTATTTAACTATTTCCGTATTATAGACAATTTCGCACCATAATTTACACTGTTTTATCCCTGCTTCAGGAGCCCCTGCAAAAGTAAGTTTAGCAACTAGTAATGCCTGGTAATAACCTGTTTAGTCAATGTAGACGACTGTTAGCTAGCTCAGACACTTTGTTTGGAGTAAAGTTTTGGCCAGGTTTTCATTAAAGGCATTGAAGACTCGCCCCAAACCGCGTGCGGCCATCTGAAAAAGTTAACTTTCTGTTGCTTGCAATTGACGTTTTGTTTGTGTCGCTACAAAATGCAGACAGTAATGAAACGTGATACCTTGTTATCTTTAGCTGGACCTGAGATGTCCTTCGCTGTATCATTTGTATACTGTGCTGTAGGTATTGACCGCAGCTGCATGTACTGACTGTACACTAGTGTCTAATTACTGACGGTAGCAAGCTGTGTGTGTATTTTCTGGGATCGATGGTGGTGTCTAACACTTCTGTTACACCTCATTCGAAACTTGGTCAGATTACCGGCATTAGACGTTTCTTTTTGCGCGAGTCTTCACACCCTTTAAAGCTGTCATTTTCTTCAGATACTCTTCTACAGCAATCCCCAAGCTTTTAGGCTGACAAACCAGGATCTTCAATGAGGACTGATCTACAACTTCCAACTTAAAAGAATCGATGATGCGGACTATACATGAGAGCTATCTTGAACTATGGACACTATGTCCAAGAACTAATTTATTTGATCTCCGTCAGCAAGCTTTGAAAACATTAAGCATCATTACAGTGGATTTGTGAACTTTGGGTCTTTTTCTTGATAGTTTGCAACTCAGCGCTATACTACCCTATAAGGTTATTCTCCCCAAACTGTTAGTGAAAGAGGCAGGTTTCTTAGACATAATATTCTTCGTAATACTTTCTTGGAATGATTTTAAATGGAAACTGAAGGCTGCCCAAGTTAAAATGATTTTCAGCTCACAATGTTAAACCCATCAGTTCTCACATCTGGTTCTGTTGCTGAGAAATCAAACAACATTTTATCCTCTCTGAATGTCAAATGTTGCATTGTACGAAATGTGCGATGACATCTTGGGATACATGTAAAGTATGAACTGCATCTCAAGAAGGATTTGAAGCAAAACTAAACAATCAATGTTTGATATATGTACAGAATCCTACAGCTAATGAAAACTCATGTCTAAAATTATGACTATTAATTAACTTTACTGGTTTCCGTACATATAGTCAGTCTGTTTTATCTACAGTCATGCAAACCAAGTCAAATTTCATTACGGTTAATTTTGATATTTTCCAACTTCATGTTAACTGATATTGAAATTATGCTTATATACATTTTATGTTAGTATTGACATCCTGAAATAATTGCCGTACCTGTAGGATTTCACACAAACTTTGAAACATGGTTCATGGCTAGGAGCTCAAGATGTCATCTTCTCTTGTCATCACCTTAGAATCATCAATGTGTCCTCCATTTTCAGTTATTCCAGCACTTGGTCACCCGTTCTGAAGACCAACGTATATATTCTTTTCTCAACAGGCGCTTTGACAGATGATGATGTCCAAAAGCTGAGATGGATATTTGCTGTTTCATTTGAGGAAGCAATGGTCAAGGAGGAAACAAGTTTAACTGTTGATTCAACGACCTCATACTTTGTTGAAATTGGACCAAGGTTAGCCTACATCATAATGACAGCTTTATATTCTCACATACACATAAATTTGATATTGGAATTTTGTCAACAAATATATTTTATATATGTTCACAATACTGCCAAGAATAAGTTTATCTTTATATCTGTAGATTTTGTTAGCATACGATTTTTGAAGTATTATGATGGGATGTTGGAAAGATATTCCAGAGTGAAACTGAGTAGCCTAGAACTTAAAGAGTGGCATATTTCGAAGCATACAGATGAATTCGGCGCTCAATTTGTACTGTTCTTGAGATATTGACAGTTATAAGCTGTCACATGTTATTCTGTATGTGAACTTGCTGTGCATGCAAGCAAGTCTGTTGTCATAAAACATCACGAAACGTTTTGTGTGATCAAACTAACAATATAATTTGTCTATGCAATTGGAGGTTTGAAATTTAACCAACTGTTTTAACCAAACTGGATTGTCATTTTCATTTTGACACTATGCTTAATTTGATTCCCATTAGTCATATAGTACTCACTTTATGGAAGGCAGTGTGGTATCCAGCCATCTAAAATGAAGTGACTACATCTGGGAAGGGAATCACATTTTTCGCTCATATAGATAATCACTTGATCACAGACTCCTGTCAACATTACCAGAAATATAAACTCAATTCGCCCATAAAAATGGATCAACTCGTGACAAATTTATATGTACCCTTGTAGCCTTCTGGTAAAGTGTACATGATGCCATACACGATGCCATACACAGACACAATTCATTTGTTCTTTAAAGGCATTGAAGACTTGCCCCAAACCGCGTGCGGCCATCTGAAAAAGTTAACTTTCTGTTGCTTGCAAGTGACGTTTTGTTTGTGTCGCTACAAAATGCAGACAGTAATGAAACGTGATACCTTAATTGTTATCTTTAGCTGGACCTGAGATGTCCATTGCTGTATCGTTTGTATACTGTGCTGTGCTGTGGGTATTGACCGCAGCTGTATGTACTGACTGTGCACTAGTGTCTAATTACCGACGGTAGCAAGCTGTGTGTGTATTTTCTGGGATTGATGGTGGTGTTTAACACTTCTGTTACACCTCATTCGAAACTTGGTCAAATTACCGGCATTAGACGTTTCTTTTTGCGCGAGTCTTCACACCCTTTAAGTGGCCGTTGTATTCCACCACTTGCCTGTATTATTAATATTTTTGAGTTTAACCAATTTGTTTCATTTTTGCTACCCCATCAGACTAAACTTCTCTACTGCATGGTCAACTAATGCAGTCTCCATCTGCCATTCTGCCGGAATGTCCTCTGTCACAAGAGTCGAAAGGTCACGGAGGTTACTCGTCGATGTTCTGGGGAAAGATGGTTCACCCACAGAGATCTCTTTGCAAGATAAGAAAGAAATCTTATCTCTTCTCCATGACAGAATGACTGAGTGTAGTTATGACAGACCCTTGGAGGATTTTGATATTAACGTGCAGCCTGACCGGGTCTACGAGGTGGATATTCTTGGCCAAGGCAAACCTGCTTTGGAGAAAGCCAACAAGGACCTAGGTATTAAACTATAAATAGATCCCTAAATGAATAGTTACATACCTTAACAGTTACATCATTGTTTCCTTCACATAGATCTGCAGACCATTTTGGTATTTATTAAATTTGGATATTTATACCAGAGTTCAGTTATGCACAAGATAGCTGACTGCTGATTGAAAAAGAAGCCAATCCTCTTTAAACTGTTTGCAGTAATACAAATATTTTGTTTATGGGCAGCCAGTTTAGAACTACTGTACCATTATGTTCACTTGATTGGGATATTCTGAATATGATTATTCAACCATATCTCATGATTATTCAACATTATTTCATGGTTATTCAACATTATTTCATGATTATTCAACATTATTTCATGGTTATTCAACATTATTTCATGATTATTCAACTATATCCCACTCATACAGGGAGGTTTGTGGTAGATGAATGAATGAAGTTCCAAGTAAATTTTGTTGTTCATGGCCAAATGTAAATATAGTCATACTATTCATAGTAGGAATTTTGGACCAGACCAAACCTGCAGTTCATTCAGGTTGCCATAGAAACATTTCATATTTGCTTAATATTTCAGGTCTTGCCTTCGATGACTGGGATCTTGACTACTACTGTGATTTATTTGTGAACAAGATAAAAAGGAACCCCACCAGTGTGGAATGCTTTGACTTAGCTCAATCCAACAGGTGCTACATCAGTATTAAGAAAATAAGTTTAAAGGAAGTAGGTAGGGAATGGGGGGGGGGAGAGAGGGAGGGAGGGAGGGAGGGGTGTATTTCCACAGTTCATCTGGCATTGCCTGGCATATCACATACCAAGTATTTTGTTTCGCACAATTCAGGGCCCTTGGTTTGGGGGATTAGGAGATGTTTATTTGTCCCCCTTCAGACCCCATGTTGCACTGTAATATACTGGTCAATGTGTTAATAAATTTTGCTGAAATCCCCATTTTTTTTTACCTTCTACAGTGAACATAGCAGACATTGGTTCTTCAAAGGCCGTATGATAGTGGATGGGAAAGAAAAGGATTTATCTCTTTTCAAGATGGTGATGCAAACTCAAGATCACAGTAACCATAACAACGTAATCAAATTTTCAGACAACAGTAGGTGAGTTTCTGATTGGATGTTTTGTACCATTGATGTCTGCCTGTTCCTGTTTTATGTAAAACTCTTTAAAGTGCAGAGTTTTACCCCAAATTTTTTTCATGCTAATCAGGAGGGAGAGGGCAGGTCCTCTATTTATCATTATTTCATCTCTATCAGCTTTGGATTTCTGAAAAGAATACTAGAAAAAAGGAATGAAGTTTGAAAGTATCATGACAACTGGCAACAGCCAACTGGTTTGTCTGTCCTCTGGAAGCATCTAGAACTGGCTTACAACTTCCACAAGTTTACATCTGTAAAGTTATCATTTTTGTAGAGAAAGATACATAAATTGTTTGGTCTAATGCCTCTTTCTGGATAAAACAATGTCTTTTCATTTCATCTTCAATTTTCAAGGTGCACAATCATTTCCTTGTTTTCTTCTTCCCTACTTGACATTCTATTGATATAAATTTACCTTTTTCTTTGGCAGCGCTATCGTTGGATACGAGGCAGAGATTGCCTATCCTGTTTCTAACGAGGCTAAGCCATCTTCCTATGAGAAGAGGCGACTGAAGAGACACATTATCTTCACGGCAGAAACCCACAACTTCCCCACAGGTACGGGATCTCCCTCAGTTGAACTAATTTTCAAGTCTCGTCCAAACATCCAAGTAGACTGAATATCTTCGTCTGACAACTGTATTACCCTTGAAGGTTTCTTAGGCCAAAAGCAACTATTTTATATACAACAATATTACTATGTCAGATTTGCTCTCTTGTTAATCACATTTCACAATAATAACCATGGCTATTCAGTCAGCTTTTAAGGAAGTTTCCTATGCCAGAAACAACTGTTTTATATACAACGATATTACTATGTCAGATTTGCAATCATGTTAATCACATTTTACAATAATAACCATGGCTATTCAATCAGCTTTTAAGGAAGTTTCCTATGCCAAAAACAACTATTTTATATACAAAGATATTACTATGTCAGATTTGCTATCATGTTAATCACATTTCACAATAATAACCATGGCCATTCAGTCAGCTTTTAAGGAAGATGTATGGAAGGACAGCCACTAGTTTACCTTTAACAGCAGCCCTGCTGAGATATCTAGCTTTGTGTGGGATGAATTCACTTCCTATGACAGAATATAGTTACTTTAAGATAAAAAAAATACAGTAGGTATCAGGTATAGAACAACTTTAGGAGGGGGGGGGGGGGGTGGAGAGGAAGGAGGTTATGGGAACTAGACAGTTTTATTAAAAAATATATATCCATGAAACAATTAAGTGTTTCTTGTTTCTATATTGAGTAGTAAGGGAGTTTGTTATAAAAGAGATTCTAGTTTCCCAGTCCCTCTCTGTATTTCTTTATGCCTTATGAAATGTTGACTGATTGTTCACCATATCCTTCAAGTTTTATAAAGGTATCAGGTAGTCTTTTTAAGGTAGTTGATGTAAAGTAGTAGACAGCTTAAAGAATGTTACTTAGTTTCTCTTTGAGAGCCTTCAGCAGCAGCTACTATTTATAAGCCACTTTTCTTGTAATAATTCCTTGATCCGAGTAGTGGTAGGCCACGTCACAGGCATTGGCGTATAAACCAGAGTGTTGGTTGACCCGTTGGTCTTGTGTTTCATCCACAGGTGTGGCACCCTTCAGTGGTGCCACCACCGGTACCGGGGGACGAATCAGGGACGTTCAGAGCGCCGGCAAAGGAGCTCACGTCGTGGCCGGCACTGCTGGCTATTGTTTTGGAAATTTGAATATTCCAGGTAAAATTTAATGATTATTAGTATTATAATTTTCTGAATCTTCCAGTAACAATTGTTGCTTTAAATGAAAGGTGGTGACATACTGCATTTTGTCATAACAAAATGTATAAGAGAGGAACCAATACTCGAATGTTGGCGGTAGAATGCTTGTCATAGTTTCACCATGAGTGACTATTAACATATTTGGGGGGCAATACTTTATGACCAATCAGAGGGCTCGTTAGGAACAAAACTAGCTACAGAGTTTGTTTACACTCAGTCGGTGATTCGTTTTATATAACAGCTCTCATCTCCTTCTGATCTCTTCTCTGTCAGGGTACGATCTCCCTTGGGAAGATGATTCGTGGAAGTATCCTTCTAATTTTGCCTCCCCTCTGGAGATCGCGGTGGAGGCTAGTTCAGGTGCATCGGACTACGGCAATAAGTTCGGCGAGCCGGTGCTCTGCGGGTTTGCGAGATCGTTCGGCATGCAGCTGAGCGAGTCTGAGCGAAGAGAGTGGATCAAGCCGATCATGTTCAGCGGTGGAATCGGCACCCTGGAGGATGTCCACGTATCGAAGGATCCGGCAGAGGAAGGTGAGGATCGAAGGATCGAGGATCGACTTGGATGTGGATGAAGGACAAAGACATGAAGGACAATAACTACTTATTAGGGGATAAAGGAGAGATAGTATGAATATGAAGGATATTTTGTTTCCATCTGAATATTTTATTCTCTTTCTTCATATATGACTCCCAATCATGATGTCATGTGCCGATAGACTCAAGTCAAGCAGTTTCTGCCATTGACAGTAGTATGAAATCTTAAGATCAGTGACAAATCAATCCAGCTGTTAACAATATTACCTATGGGGAACATGCTAAACAAGTCTGACTTTTTGTTTAATCTGTAAGATCTTGATATTTCATTCTCAATCTTTGAGGAGGGTTATACCTGCAGTTTCTTGGGGGTTATAGACATATGCAATGCTACCACAATGTATCAGAGTTGAATTACAGCATCATGGATGCTCGAGTTATATATATTTATGAAGTATCCATCAAAGTGCTTTTCTATAGCAACTCCTGTTACCCCAATGAAGTAATTGTTAAATTGAAATATGTTTAAAAACAAAATGGGAGAAAGGAAAGAATATAAAAAGTATATTTTTAAAGTAAAATTTTTTTAACCAGAAGAAAATAATTTCACTCTCCCTCTGTTTGAATGTCTTTTTGCCCCTATGAATTTCATATGTTTTTTTACTTTTTTAAAAAACAGGAATGTTGGTAGTAAAACTTGGTGGTCCAGTCTATCGAATCGGTGTCGGTGGAGGGGCGGCATCTTCCATTCAAGTGCAGGGGGATAATACTGTCGAGCTAGATTTTGGGGCAGTGCAACGTGGAGACGCAGAAATGGAACAAAAGCTGAATCGAGTGATCAGAGCTTGTTTGGAATGTCGTGAAAAGAATCCAATTTGTAGCATTCATGACCAAGGAGCCGGAGGAAATGGTAAGGTTTAGATAATACCCAATACCCAACACAGTCATCGAAGGGCTTGAATAGTAAATAGTCTGCAATTTTGTGATTCTATTTTAACATAAATTTTGGTCGAATGTTCTTGTTTTATTAATGTTACATTTTAAGACATCTGTTTTAATGCATAATTGTAAGAGAGAGTTTTATTCTGGTAGATGTTGATTAACGTACCTCTGGTGAGGTCCATTGAACTTGAGCCAGAGATTTTGTGTACTTGGTGAGGTTTTCCAGTAATATTTAAGCTTCCTCCCCCCCCCCTCCCAACAAACAAACCCCTTGCAACTACCCTGCTCTTCACTATTAGTTGCGAACAGACTAGACAATATCAGGAGAATATATAATTTAAGATTATATCGGTGCTGTATGAGGCTTAGCAATCGGGAGGTTTGGGGTTCGATACCCGGCAGGGTCATAGTAAGGTGGGTATTTCATCCAAGAGCAATCTATGGTTTTCCCATCTGAAATGACTTTCTTACTTGGAAAGATTCTAAATTTGAGTGAAAACATGTTGAATTGGAAGCCACCCGACGTGTAGGTTATAATCCATAAGCCCTTGCGGGTTCTCCCACATTTGGTGGTCGCTTAAGCGCCTTTAATAGCTGCTGATTATTATTATTGTTATTATTATTATTATAAGACTATAGACTGAGTCTACCTATCATTTCTTCTCAGTCAACCTTTATCTCAGAAACTTGGATTTTTCACTGTATCTGAGAATGGTTAGAAAATCCGATATTTTTCCAATTCAGCTACATTGGTAACCAAATGTTATAAATTAACCAATAGCAATCTTTCATTTTGCTAGTACAGTTACTAATGTATAGTTTACAGACTTTTACTACATTAGCTTCATACATGGGCTTTTCCTGTTATGATATTCGTTGTGCAGTAGTGTTGTAATCATGTTATTTTATGAACAAAGTAAGCACTCCTGTCTTCCAATATGTCGTCCGTGAGAGAAATGTAGTCTCAGAGATAACATTAAGAACCCCCCCCCCCCTCTTAAAATGGTTTAGTAACATTTCCATAGAATATTGTTCCTTCTAATATGTACCACTTTGGATACACCTTTAAATATTGAGATGGTACAACATTTATGCTTGGATGATGCATCCACTGTCCTTTATCACCATTGCTAGGTAACGTCCTGAAAGAGATTTCTGAACCCGCCGGAGCAGTGATCAGAACGAAAGACTTCCAGCTGGGTGACCCGACCATCACGACCCTTGAACTCTGGGGTGCAGAGTACCAGGAGAGTAATGCCATCCTGGTTAAATCGGAGGATGCTGAGAGGCTGCAACAGATGTGTAAGAGAGAGAGGTGCCCGGCTTGCTTTGTTGGTGAAATAACTGGTGATGGCAAGGTATGATTAGTGGCTGCTATTGTCATATTATCTAGAAATACAAATACAAAGTTATTTATTTATTATTTATTTATTTATGTATTTATCTAACTATTGACAGACGGGTAAAACACGGTAAGTATGAGTGCTAATCTCCCCCGAGGTCCTTAAAGGGAAAACGAGTATGAACAAAATAGCAAAACTTAAGAAATAAAATAAAACAGATTTAAAAGAAGAAGGAAAAGTAGCAGAAAAAAACAAACAAACAAATTAACAACTAAAATGAAGCGAGGGTTTATTAAAAACTTAACATTCAGCAAAAAGTGAAATGACGATATTAATAAAGGATGGGAAGGAATAGAAGAGACCGTAAAGTGAATAAAAGACGTAAAAAGAACAAAGAGTTTTAAATATTCAATGTTCAGAAAGATCTTAATTACAATTAGTATAAAACTTGTAAAGTTGAATTTTAAAAGTGTTCAAAGATTTGCTATTTCTTAATCTCGATGGTAATTTGTTCCATTCTTTGGCAGCTAGAAGGCTAATCTATTTCAGCTATTCCATGAGTTTAATCCACGTTTTACTCAATCATTGTTCATAGTCCGGTTTAAAGGGGTATTCCAGTGGCAGACAGTGTAAAACTTATTGAAAAGAGAAAAGTATTTCACATCGTCAGCTGAAAATGACTGTCCCAATATCGTGTCCCTAACGTGAGATATGGTTGACTGCATATAACCAATTTTGACAGTCAAACTTCTCGCTTACACCAGGATGTGGAAAGGGAATCTTAGGAAGGCTTCTTACAGATCAGTCCTTCAAGTAAACACTCAAGTGAATCATTTGGAAAGTGCATATGGTTATGAACAGCAACCAGGTACATTAACTAATAAAAATAAAAGTTAAGCCAAATCTGGATATTGTTCGTCATGAAGGAAGACATTTTTAGACTTGAGTTAGATTGCTTGTGACGGGCATACCGCTTTTTGAACTCTCCTCTACTAACAGTTTTGTTTTGTTTTTCATTTCTGTTAGATCCGTCTGGAAGTGGAACAATCTGATCCGGTAACAGATGACGTCATTCAAGACAAGAAAAGACGTATCTGCACCTATCCTGTGAATCTAGATCTGGAGTGGGTACTTGGCAAAATGCCAAGAAAGGTTTGTATCCAGTTCCATATTTGTTTGCACTAAGTGAAAGTTCATGTTTAAAATATTTCACATGGGGTTGTCAACATTGCATCTCTCAGGACAGCATGTCACGTTAGTATTAATCATATGTTAACAGCAATTGGAAACATGTTTGCTTGATTATTGGAAATAGGAATTTAATGGTTAAGCTTATGAAAGTCTATCGTAAGATAAAAAACACATACTTTATAAGAACTAAACAAGAAATGCTGTTTTGAAGCAGTTATTGCCTTGGCTGTCAACCACTGACAAGTCAGGACATTAAAGTTCTGTCTGCTAAACTCAGAAACTGTTTTTCAGATCTATTAACTGTTCATCTTTTCACTTTTTGTGAAAAGCAAACCTCAAACATGGAATCAGCAACTGAAAGTTAAATTTTGAATGATCACTTTACTTGAGAGAACCATGTATATACACACATAATGTATCAGATTGTTAAAGTTTTTCAGCATATAGGAGATAAAGACCTTGAATACCTGTTTGCTTTACGACTCTTTGAAGGTATTCAATCTCAGCAGAAAGCTGTTCCCCTGCAAACCCCTAAAACTGCCTGACAATTTACAACTCAAAGAGGCTTTGGAGAGAGTCTTGCGGCTTCCAAGTGTTGCAAGCAAGAGATACTTGACAAATAAGGTATGGTATTCAAGAAATAGTTTCTGAATCTAATCTTTTCCTTTTTTTTTAGATTTTTTCTTTTTTACTGTTCTTTGTTTGTTTCTGTTTTCGTACATTACAATCTTATTTTCACCAATATTTTGTTTTCAGCGCCATGGTAACTTGTTATTAATCATATCTTTTTCTGTTTTATGTTTCTTGATTTCTCCCTGATTTTCAAATCATCTGAAAGGAGTATTGATCAATATTTTGTTAACTTTATTCTTTCCCACTGTTTTTAACATATTACATTATTGTGAGGGCGTTGTGGTTAAGGCAGTGGACTTGTGATTTAAGGATTACAGGTTCGAGCCCTGGCCAGATCATTATGTTGTGTCCTTGGGCAAGGCGCTTTATCTCCATTGCCTCTCTTCACCCAGGTGTATAAATGGGGACTTGCGAGGTAACTTGTAAATATAGTTGTTTGCGCCGGTTTGTGGCTGCACCCTATAGGAAAGTCCCCCGGGGGACACATGGTTGTGGTGCACTGTGGTGCCCCAGGAGAGATTGATTGAATTGTGCACACTTTGGTGTGTAGGTGTGACAAGTTACCAATGACCAGGGTTAGGTTGTGAAGTCGTGTGAGAGGGCCTTGGCCCTGAACAAGACTGTAAACCTAAAATTATTATAATTATTATTACATCTTTACAAAGAGAAAAGACTGGATGACTTCAGCTAGTGACTCAACCAGATGTAAATTTAATTTAACAAAAAGATTGTTTTCCTTCATATGAGCATCAGAGCACCCAATCTAATAGCATATTGAACTATTTCTCTGTAACATTGCTATTGGTGCAGTATGATATTCAAACCATGACATCATTTGAAAATATGGTACAATATGACAAATGGACAACTACCACGGTTTGCAGTTGGTTTGTACTTTCCTTGATTTTAATCTTATTAATCACAACCATCTGCATATTCCTTTTGTAAATTCTTTTGCATTCAGGAAACCCAGCCTTGAAATAATTATTGTTTTCTTCCATCACCAGGTGGACAGATCAGTGACAGGACTGGTCGCTCAGCAGCAATGTGTCGGACCGCTTCACACTCCATTGGCCGATGTAGCAGTGATGGCGCTCTCTCAGTTCTCCATTGTCGGTTCTGCCACTGCCATCGGTGAGCAGCCGATCAAAGGGTTAATAGATGCAGGTGTTGGAGCAAGGATGTCAGTTGCGGAGGCCTTGACAAACTTGGTGTTTGCTCGAGTCTCAAACTTGAAGGTAAATTTGTGATTTTTTATATATATTTTTTTTATTTTTTATGTGTTCCCTCAAGGTACAACAATTACTTATGTAGAATGTAATGATGAATGCATGTTATTCCAGCTTACGAATGTAAACTATTGTCTCAAGAAATTGTTGAAGGTTTTAGGTAATGTTTGCCTGCGAAGAAGATCATGCTGTTATCAAAACCTCACACTGGAATATTTGAGCAGAAAAGTGGTTTGTTTACAGCTCGTTTCTTCTCTTCCCAAGTCATTACAATGTTTTACTTTTCACATTTAGACAGTTTTATGATATTGCCACAGAATTAATAAAATTCCTGATTTTCATAAAGCACTTGCAATTGATCTGCCTCAAAGATATACCCATGAAAACCAGTACCATTTCTTTTTGAATATTTTTTTTATACATTCAAAATAGTAGAAGCACCTCACAATTTCAATTACCATACTAATCTTCTTCATAACCAGGACGTTAAATGTAGCGGTAACTGGATGTGGCCTGCCAAGCTACCGGGTGAAGGTGCCGCCCTCTATGACGCCTGTCATGCCATGTGTGAGGTCATGGGTCAACTGGGAATCGCCGTTGACGGCGGGAAGGATTCGTTGAGCATGGCAGCCAGGGTTGACCAAGAGACTGTAAAGGCTCCAGGTGGGTGACATCATTGGGTGAATGCCTTGTGAAGGTCAAATATTTAATGTGCTGGTGGAGAAAGTCTGTAGTGAAGTTAGCAGACAGCTACAAACATACAAACTTTGCTGTTAGAGTAGCAGGTATCTTCTTCATACACTGTGAAGAGTGACTGGTTCAAAGTCTGTCAGCAAAAAAGTTGGTTTTAATACTATTATGTGGACCAATAAGGCCTTGGGTATGAGCACCCTACCAGCCTACCCTGCACATTGCTCCATTTAGGTATAGTAAGATTTTGATTATATATGATTGATATATAAATAAAAAAATTATTCTTTCATCCTAAAAGAAACTCAATTGCAAAGCCCATGTTATACACAAGCAATGTTCCTTGACTGTCCACAATTGAATCTCTTTTTATCGGTGACTCACAGGTTCCCTTGTGATATCAACGTATGTCGGCTGTCCAGACATCACAGCTACAGTGACTCCAGATTTGAAATGTCCAAATGGCAAAGGTTTGTGA
>KN884264.1:74772-89232 GCA_000934455.1 Apostichopus parvimensis
TCAACTGGGAATCGCCGTTGACGGCGGGAAGGATTCGTTGAGCATGGCAGCCAGGGTTGACCAAGAGACTGTAAAGGCTCCAGGTGGGTGACATCATTGGGTGAATGCCTTGTGAAGGTCAAATATTTAATGTGCTGGTGGAGAAAGTCTGTAGTGAAGTTAGCAGACAGCTACAAACATACAAACTTTGCTGTTGGAGTAGCAGGTATCTTCTCCATACACTGTGAAGAGTGACTGGTTCAAAGTCTAAATAAAATAAAACTGTTAGCAAACTGCTTATCCACTAGAGACCCTGTGTAAGAGAATGTGTTAAAATAAGTTGGCCTGACGTTTCGATCCTAGCAGGATCTTCTTCAAAGGCTAAATGACAAGTAACAGTAACAGAAGGGACAAAAACATGCACAGATTACAGACAGGTTAGTGAGCATGGTGAACACAAAGAGGTCTTTGTATGGGGATTAGTCTGTCAGAAAAAAAGTTGGTTTTAATACTATTATGTGGACCAATAAGGCCTGGGGTATGAGCACCCTACCAGCCTACCCTGTACATTGCTCCATTTAGGTATAGTAAGATTTGGATCATGTATGATTGATATATAAATAGTTTTTTTTTATCCTTTCAACCTAACAGAAATTCAATTGCAAAGCCCATGTTATACACAAGCAATGTACTTTGACTGTCCACACTTGAATTTCTTTATCGTTGACTCGCAGGTTCCCTTGTGATATCAACGTATGTCGGCTGTCCAGACATCACAGCTACAGTGACTCCAGATTTGAAATGTCCAAATGGCAAAGGTTTGTGAAATTCTAAAAAGACAAGATACACTGGATTTATGTTACCGTTTTTGGTTTTTTTTTTTTTAGTTTTTTTTTGTTGTTTTTTTTGGGGACAGCGATTTTATCCTTGATGACAAATTTGACCATTTATGGAGTGTTCATGAATAATAATGTATTTAAATTAATGACACATAACTAATCAGGACAGATTGCCCACTAAGTCAACTGAAGCGTGGCTGGCTATTATATTGTGACTGAAATACAGACATTAGTAGGCATTCGGTAGAGTTTATTTTGATCAGTTGGAAATCTTATCATACAAACCATATATTTTTGCCTGATCATGTTATGTTTGTGTATTATTTGTATAGCTTGTCTATTGGTGTTGTTGCATTAGTTACCATACTACCACACAACGTTGTCAAGAGTGGTCCCTTTGTTATTTAAAAACTAGTCTGAAGAATATCGCCAAATTTACACTAAGAGGTAACAAATACAGCAACAATACTTTCAAATGTATCAAATGTCTGTTTTGCTATTCCCTTAAACCAGAGAGCAATATTGCTGGCAAGAAAAAAGGGATTAAATTGCAATTTTGAGTAACATTGTAATGTTTACTTGTGATCGGAATAGTATGTTATTTTTCTTAGTCGGAGAGATATGAGCCTCTTCTTCATGCTGGAGAAGAAATAAATCTTGATGTCCATATGGAAAATGTATGATATAACAACAACACTCATGTATGTCATACATGCAGATTTGTTATGCCCTTCAGCATGGTGTCATATTGCATTGTTGGACCAAACTCACTGAACCTATACATTTCTACACTGGCTTTAACAGGAATATATTTATGTTTAGATCAGAGCACACAAGAAAGCTACTTTGGGATTTTTTTTGTGAAACAAGAGTTTTATAACGATGTTAAGTGTTTGTCATTATGAAACTAAATTAAAAGGAAACAAATATATATCTGTTCCTTCCAGGATCCCTGCTCTATGTGGATTTGAGCGGTGGTAAATCCCGGGTCGGGGGTTCAGCTCTCGCTCAATGTTACAAACAGCTCGGTGATTCTGTGGCTGATCTAGATGACCCTGCTCTCCTGGTAACAGCGTTCAACATCACACAAGACCTCTTGAAGGGTAAGAAAACAGTAAAAAGATGCCTTTATTTTAAAAATAAAAAATTGAGGAATTAAGAAAAAATGATTTGTTAGTGCTGGATTTGAATCTTTGCCCTGAGAATTAAAAGTCCTGTGCTCTAATAATTTTTTTTATGTTATTTTTTTATAGTATTTCTTACCCCCCTCAACAGTCAAGAACTGTTGGCCATATCTTTGCTAGGGACAACATTCAGAATACCAGGTATACTGAATAGGTAATAAGGACACCCAAGTTTCAGTTGAAAACATTCCAGAAAGTGTCAGGGAAGCTTCTTAACAAAGTATAAGTATCACTTTTGTTAATGCTACTTTTTGAGTTTGGTCGTCATTTTTTCCCAAGCCTTCTGAGTATTTCTCAAGATTAGGTTGCAGTTGATCACACTAAGGTTCTCTCAACCAAATCAAAGTTAATGTGAAGGTTATGAAATAACCTGATGCAATCAAGAGCATTTTGTCACACGGACATTTCTTAAAGTAGCATTAAAAACAAACATAAAAAGCACATGGACATTACAAAATATTTGACGTTTACTCCACTTTTTCAAATGAACTTGTTCAATGAGTATCAATTTCACCAATATTCCAGGAACCGAAGACTGTCGGGCTCAACACATGATCTCATTATGTCACATGACTTCTCTGACTTTGGCTTGGGTTTGCTTTTCATTGGGCAATCTATGACAAAATGGATCTAGGCTCTCACACATAAAGCAAGCTCTTTGACTTGGTTTAGATTTTAGAACTAACTTGACCACTAGGTTCTCCCCTGTACTCCCTGTTACGATCAAATTTATTATGCACCTGTTGGCCTGTTAAAAAGGCCCCCACTTCTTGGATGGGCCTGCAAATACCTATCTGCCAATTCTGTGAGTTTGTCGACGCTTGAAGGGTTTCTTTCCTTAATGAAGAGAGTGAGGTCTCTATCAATTGTATGAAATAATTGCTCTATAGGAATGAGATGTAGGTAGGTTTCGTGTTTGTTTATCTCTCTGCGGTGGTAGTGTTTTATGTAGAAATAGTAACCAACTGCTCTGGATATGACCACAAGGCCACGACTAAAAGTGCAGTCAAGAGTCGTCATAGGAAATGAACGATGACATGCTGTTAACAGTTCAATGAGTTAACTCCTACCAGGCAGCAGTAGTGTGTTTTACAACCATCCGATTTGAACAGAATAAAAATAGAAAGAAATTTAGAGATTATAACTTGGAAAGTACTATTTTATCGGTCTCTGTCAAGGTTGTAACCTTGATCACAGCTGGAAAAGGATAGATTTCACTCATTTATTTATATTTTTATCTTCTTGTTGTTGCCCCGATGCAATAGCAAAGCTATGAAATCCATGCACAAATGAGTATTATGGATACCAGCAATATTTGATTATATTGACTAAGAGAAAGCAAGCATTGGCTGATATTGCTGACACACATTAGAAATACTCTCTACCAACATGTCAATGCTGCTATCAACAAGTTCCAGTCAGATAGGCCCTCTACTTGTGAAATGGACAAGAACATGGGGGAAGGACCAGAAATTTAGTAAAATGTTAGCCAGTACTTCTACAACAGTCGATACGGTGTTATACCTCATGGAACGCCAAAAGTGCAATACTAACTAATGTGTGATATGCTTTATGTGTACCTGCACCACTGATGCTATGACCAAAAGTATTTTATTCCTTTTAAATCATAATCCATTCACTGAACAAATTTCCCACTCATTCACAATCCCCCCCCCCATCCCTTCCATTTTGAAGAAGTTATGTCATAACACCCTACAAGGTATTTCCTTAAAATGAGATTACCAAGGTTCAAACTAAAAAACAACGCCAAAAAAAGAAAGGAGAAAGTTAATGAGCAAATTATTAATGAATTCATTCGGTTCTCAATATTTCATTGCCCCGAGGCTTTTTCATACTTTGTGTTGATTACTTCTTGAAAGCAAAATTTGACTTTTTAAATTTCTTTTCCAATTTTACTAACTTGAAATGAGTTGACTAGCAGAGCTAATGGCTTTACTGTTTCAATTGTAGTATCAAACGTTTTTGAAAACACTTATCAATGTCAACTTCAAGAGCTGCTGTAAATTGTAAAATTTGGTATTGCACATATTTCTGTCTGATTCTGTTGAGTTTTTTTACAGGTGTGCAAAATTCTTGACTGTTTATAGCCTTTGTTTTGCTCACATACTGGACTTAATTTGTTGTTTATCTCCCTTCAGAACGACTGGTCACCGCTGGCCATGATGTGAGCGATGGAGGACTTATCACTTGTCTACTGGAAATGGCATTTGCAGGAAATCATGGCATGGAAGTCAATTTGTCAAAACCAGCTGAAGGTACGATTAATAGCATAAGATTTATAGCATTGAGATCCATGGCCCTGTCTCACAGTGGGTAAAGTGGTTCTCAAAAGTGGCATCCCAGCTCGGAGGGCAGTCATTTGTTGATGCGTATGGAGGATTTTGATCCTACCAAATGTCTTACAGCTATCATTGAGCAACGTTTGGCAGTCCAGTACAGGAAAGTGAAGGCACAAATATTGTCTAAGCTCATACAGTGTGACCAAACATTAGTTTTAACACATTACCACTAATATATTGTATTGTGATTTTTTTTAAAGCATGTGAGATTTTATGGTTTTAACAAGCAATAAACTTAATACAGGTGCATTCATAGGCTAGAAATGCCACAGACAGGTTTCTACATTGGCATGGTAATCTGTGCTGGGTTTGATAGTACAGTTCAGTACAAGTGGAGCTATTGAACTGTAACAGTGCATACTGTGATCAACTGGTTAATACTCACTCTAAAGCAACTTGTTTGAGTTTTGTAATCAAGCTTCCAGGAATCTTACCAAAGCTTATTGAGAAATAGTTTTGGAGATGGTCCAAATAGGGCATTTTCCCAGCCTTTTGCACCAAGTGAACATTATCTAGCTAGTAATCGATAGACTTCGTTTGAATGAACACATGCAAGTATCGAATTAGACGTTTTCAATAACTGTAACTTTTGTCTTCCAGACAATGTGATTAGTCAAAGTTAATGAAATGCATTGCTATGGAATTGTAGTATCAAACAGTGTCATAGATTGAACAGAATAATTACAAATGGTTGCATCAGTATGAACAAATTATGGTTCTACATCTGTACAATCTGGAAGACATATTCAAAATTGAGAAATTCTGAATTTCTGCCTGATTAATCACCAACTTGCCCTATCTGGGAACTGAAGTGCAGTACTGTATTCATGTTGGGTAATACAAAACACTTTACCTCAAAGTGGTAGTAAAAACATTTCACCATATTTTGTTAATTTTTTACACCTCTACTTTGCTTGTCACATTTTACAGCCTCATTGATCGATTATCTATTTGCTGAAGAAGTTGGCTGGATTCTTGAAGTGGAATTTTCCTCTGCAAATGCTGTTGCTAAGAGGTTCACTGATCAGCAAGTTCCCTGTCATGTGATTGGTCAATCGACTGGTGAAGGAAGTGAGGCAAAAGTAAGTGCCCATATGATACAATTTCATTATATTAGTGGTACCTCTTAGTTCAAGGAGAACAGTTTGAACATTCAGACCTTCAAGGTTAAAGGTTAAGATTTTATTTATTTATTTCTGTTTTTTGGCTTTATGTTTTGTATTTGTTATTTAGTATTTGTATTTGTTTCTTAGTTTTCTGCAAGTAATAATATATTTTGTTTTGAAGTGATTATCAAGCTCCTGGATGGTTTCATTCAAGAGAGCTATGCACACACTCATTTTAATAACTTGATAACATATTAATTAAGCTGATTTTCATACTACCGAGCACACTGTTGTATGTGTTCACATTACAAACAAACATATTTGATGCCTGTTGAGTCAAGCACAGTCGATGCTCTCTTTTCCATGTGCAAAGATAGTGTTGCTATGGACCATAAGATCCCATGGTTACTAGAAAAATGTTTTTTTTTTTTCAAAATGGAGGCAGTTAAATGATTCTGTAATGGTGCATTACCATTAGAAGATAATACATGGGAGCCATTTTATTCAGCTATGCTGTTAATGTTTGATAGATGCAACATTTTCAGATAGGTTAAAGCTAAGTGCTAACATGTAAGAAGGAACTGTTAGAAATATGATTCAATGATCAGTAGTCATGTTATTGTTGAAGAATGGGATAATGTAGTAATAATAATCGCGTGCAATTTTAAAATAATGTGGAATGCACATGATTGCAAAAGATTGTAATCCAAGGTTTGGCTTACTTGCATAGATCAATGACATGGATGTCTGATATGGAAGTGACCCTGCATGACCACATTGGCCTGGCATGCTCCTACTACATAAATAAAAACTTTAATAACCATCGCTTGATTTTGCCAGGTTTTGCTATCTGTTGATAGTACGAATGTCCTCGACGAGAGCATGGTTCGTCTCAGAGATGTTTGGGAGGAGACAAGCTTTCAGCTGGAGAGGTTACAGGCAAATCCTAAATGCGTCGAAGAGGAATCAAGTGGACTCTCACAAAGAAAATCACCGCCATTTAAAATTACTTTCGATCTTGATAAGAACGAGAGGCTTTCACAACTAACAGAGACCTCCGGTTAGTTTTTCTGGCTTTATTTCCAAACCTGAATAAAGAATCTCAACATGTGTCATAAGTTTTGGTTGAATGAAAATGTTAGTTTCATATTTAAAAAAATATGAAACGTTAAGAATTTAACAAGAAAGTAATATATGTATCAGTTTCCTTCATTCTTCTTTGTGTGTTTGTGTGTTTGTCAGGAAGGATCACTTATGTCAGGGTTGGTAGATAAATTTCACTTGTTTGACGAAAGATTACTCAAGTTCAGCCAATTGCATCACTCAATGAAAAATTTTGCTAAGCTAGCCAACAAAATAGTAAATTTGTCATTGTAGTATTTTCTATACTGAGGGGAACAAACCAAGCATTCTCTGATAAGTGATGAAGCAGATTTAAAGAGAAGATCATAAAATATGAATAATATGCTATATAGACAGCTGTCCTATACCTTGTAGAAAACATTTTGTCTTTTTGTTTTACTCTTGTTGTTTCTTTGTTTTAATTTAAAGGCAAGCCGAAAGTTGCAATTATTCGTGAAGAAGGCAGTAACGGTGACCGTGAAATGATAGCTTCTTTCATGATGGCAGGATTTGAAGCGTGGGATGTGAACATGCAGGACCTGATGAATGGCATCATTTCATTGGCTGAGTTCAGGGGTGTGGTCTTTGTGGGCGGTTTCAGCTATGCAGATGTAGCCGGTGCCTCTAAAGGTAAAATGATTATGTTACAGGCGTGTACCATATAATCATTCATTTAAAATGATGTCTATTGAAGGTTACCATTTCACCCTTTAGAATGTTAATCTTATTTTCATTTTGGGCTAGAATAGGATCCAACCAGGGACCTTAGGATTGATTACACATGTCATGCTCTACCAATTGAGGTGTCCATCCCCTTAATTGATGGTAATCCCTATAGGGCCACTACTTTACTGGGGAGTTGTGTGTGTGTGGAGGGGGGGGGGGGGGGGTTCCAGTTAGAAGCCACATTACCTTGATTACCATTTGACAAAGGGGCCTCAGTCCAATTTCATTTGGTACAACCCAAAAAGCGACAGGGAAGGAATTCAAGGGTTCAATAGACTGCTGTTTATTTAAATAAATGAGTATTAAAATTGAATTGAAAACTGAACAAGCAATAGTAAGAACATTTTGAAAGAGCAAAGGAATGGATGCTAGGAAGCAATTTTACTCAGTTTGCACAGGATTACAGATCTTATACTCTACCATCTGAACTGCTGGGTGATTTACAGGTAGCAATATCTTCGCTGGGGTACATGGAAATACATTCATTCCCTGTTTAAAATAACTATGCAAATATATGGATGCTGTGTGTGCATGCATCATGATCACCCATGCTATTTGCTTGATAAAAGATCGTTAAAGTTAATTCCTTAATTTTAATTCTTCAGGATGGGCGGCAGCCATTCTCTTCAACGATACAGTCAGGTGTGAGTTTGAGGCCTTTAAAGCCAGAAAGGACACGTTCTCATTGGGTGTCTGCAACGGTTGTCAACTCATGGGGCTTCTTGGATGGGTAGCACCAAACGTTACTTCAGGTGAGTATTGAAATACTATCAGATCAACACCTTTGACATAATGTCAAAGAAGTTACATAACTGGGGGGTGGGGGAGGGGAGGGGGAGGGCCTCTTAATAGGGTTACATCCAGTAGACCAGTGATCAGGGGTCAGATGTGTTACTCCTCAGGTAGTAAAGTTAAAAACCAAACAAAAAATACTCTCGATCATTTTGTTATAAATGTGATCTCGCCTAGTCAAACATCCCCATCTTTTTTGGTTTCCTTAAAAAGATTTTTATGTTTAAACTGGTTCTTTTGTTTTATTAGGGTCTGAATTAAGTCATCAGTATTGCAAGTTACCTATGTAACTCAACGACCTACATGTTGTATCCTTCAGTTTTTTAAATCTAGCGGTGTTTTCTTTTCTTGCTTTGCCCTGTCTGTAGAGAGCAGCCCCAGTCGCCAGGGTATCAGTTTCACCAACAACAAGTCGGAACGTTTAGAGTCGCGTTTCGTGAGTGTGAAGATTGCAAGAAGTGCTGCTATTATGCTTCAGGACATGGAAGACTCAATCTTGGGTGTCTGGGTAGCCCACGGAGAAGGTAATTTTAATTTATTTCATTTGTTTCAAAAGTCAAATTTTCTGAGAACAAGTTATCCTGGCAAAATGCAGTTTTCATACATGATAATCAGTGCCCATTTCCTATTACATTTAATCTGCTATATAAAAAGAGCTATTCTAGCAGCTAGCGTACAAACAGTCATAACCCATACACATAGGAGGACTGGTGTATGAAATGGGAATTAATTGATGTGAAATATTCACTAGTTCATATCTTCGTGGATATTGTTTTGTACTAGTCAATGAGAAAGAGCTGTATCACACAATCAGTATTTCCAGGATACTGCAGTGCCTGACTATATATATGTCAACAGATGGATCTACTTTAATGGTTTGCTTTGAATGACTACCCTCTTGATGCTTCTCTGACAGATGTTTTGTTCTCTCATCCGTCTCCTAGGTCGCATTAGATTCGCCAACAAAGACACCGAAGACGCTGTCGTTAACAACAGCCTCATCGCGGCTTCGTTCGTAGACGACAGCGGAAAAGAAACCACGCAGTATCCTCAGAATCCGAACGGATCACCGTACGGTATGGCTGGGCTATGCTCCGAGGACGGCCGCCACTTGGCAGTGATGCCCCACCCTGAGAGGGCCACGCTCCCCTGGCAGTGGGCCTGGATGCCATGGGAATGGAGGCAGACAGTTAAAGTGTCGCCATGGTTACGCATGTTTGAGAACGCATACTGCTGGTGTGTTGAAAACAGTAGCTAAGTTATTGACCATAGATACACAGAGGCTGTACATATGATAAATTGTGTGAATAAATTAGTGTTAGGTGCCACGATGTTGGTAGTATTCCTGTTTGCTTTTAAAGCATTATTCAAGATAGTGAAATGTGAATCCTCGTTTCACAACAGCAGCAGGGATGATAATTCCTGACCATTATTATTCCTCAGTCAGTTAGTCAGGCTGAAATACTTTTACGGCTTAAGAAAAATCTGAAATGGTTTTGGCGCTATTTATTAGAGAGTATTAAAAGCTATGATAACCAAGTTTATAAAGAGGCCTAGTCTTGTTCACAGTACTAGTTAATATTGGATGAGAAATCGCTCATACGTTAATATCATTTACCTGTGTGATATACAGATTTACTGCTTAATTTCTCTTGCCATTGAAAATTTCTGAACAAATAGTAATTTGTGAGTCTGTAGTATTACTGTCACAATAGAAGTGAATTATCTTGCTTTGCAAAAATAACATGCACACATTACATGGCTATCCCTGATATGTCTGGATGGTCACTGTTTGTTATTGCTGTATTGTCCAAGACACATGACATCTCAAACTGATCACAAAATCTAAAAATGTAGCAAATTGTTTAAGTTTTTCAATTTGTTGTTTTTTGGGGTTTGGTTTGTTTTTTGAATTTGACGTGATTAATACCAAGTAAAATGAAATAGTCTGTCACTACGGTATTGTAGTCAGATTAACCATTAGTTTACTTGCTAGTTCATTTATCAGGAAAGAAAAACACAAAGTCAACTGCATTGGCTTATGACTTTGTTCTCACAAAATAGATTTAAGATGGCTGACAAATTTGATAAGCCACTTCTAATGCTGCTGGTTGTCTTTCACAACTTAAAAAGTATCTTGTTGAACAAATATAACATTGTTTTTTGGCTGTTAATAGCACCCATATGAATTAAGCTATGAGGAATATGAGTGCACTACTTTAAATCTCTGAATAGAACCTTCTTTGACTGTTATCAAGTTGTCATGGTAATACTCCAATGTTACAATATAGAGAAGAAGTTTTTTGGATCATTCATCCATGACAGATGTATTGACTCTATCCGTGTAAAAACATTAATCTAAGTGGAATGTGCACCATATTTGTAACATTCATTACATTGATGTTCTGCAAACATTTGTTTCGTCTTGTTTACACTTTACTTGAAGATTTGTCAAACATTACCTGAAAATGGATGATGAAAAATCCAGCTAGTTAAAGACAGAGGTTTATTTGCAGGGATTTAATCCTTATTGTGGAATGATTAATATCCACATGTTATGAAATAATAAAAAGGGAAAAGCAAAAGCCATTTGAAGAATGACAGCAAGAGCCTGACCTTATATTTTTCCAATTTATAACCAGGTAGTTCAACCCATTTTGCCTTTCACATTACAACAGGGTAAACAAGTTCATTTATCCACTTGATGTGACTATTCATGTACATAAATTTACTTCTCAGATAATACAGTTTTGCACTTCATTATTATAAGGGAAATATTTTCTTTTAATGATGAAAGAGGAACGTATTCTAAACATCCTGGTGAAATTTGTATCCAATTCCTTCTTAATGTTATCAAGATGTTGATAATAGAAATTGTCACTGTTTGTTCCCTATGTGAACTTGAAGCAAGCAAGCAAGTTGTCATAGTTGCATACTGACAGTAAAATGAATTTTTTTCCCTTTATATTTTACTTTATTGTTTTGACCTTGCATTCGCTAGAGTTTCCACTAAACCTCCAAAACAGATGTGAAGTTAATGATATGCCAATGACTGAGGTGTGTTCAAACTGAGGCATACTCCATTTTTTAAAAGTAAGAAATTGGATGTTAAGCTTAAAGAAAAACAAATGAAATTTGTCAGTGTGCTTCTATGAAGTCACACCTGCTTGCTTCAAGTTTAAGATAGAAACATCATTGTCATTAAATATTCATTTTGTTTATATGTTGATTTGTTTGCAAGGTAAATGTTTTGAGTTTTTCTTTAGCAAGTTATGGAATGTGCTGTATGTAAAATTTAGTTTAACAAAGGATAAGTGTAACAAGAAAATCATTCCAAAGTAGCTTAAGTAATTCAGCCTTACTTATGTGTGTCCGTTTTGGTTTATGGGTAGTTTTTTTTGTGTGTGTGTTTGCACATGATGTAACATCTAAAAATGTTTCTGTACATAATTATTGGGTAGCAAGTTATTTTGGAAATATGAGGCTTTAAATTTTATTGACCTGCTCTGAAATGAGACTTCTGCTATTTGGTGAATAAAATTAGATATTGATTGGAAAGGTATCAATACAAAGAGATGCATCTTAAAATTATTCTGCCTTTTGTTTTCATTGTTTATTCATTTTTAATATTTCAACTATATTGCCTACCTTCTTGCACATTCAAACAATGTTTAGACAGACTTTTCACATGCCATTGTGCAAGGAATTAAAAAATAAAAATAAAAAATGCCAAAGTTTGTTAGTTTTGACCTTTAAAATGCCAAGCTTGCAACACCCAATTTAAATGGTAATTTTATTTTATTGATTGGTGTGAACTGCAGTAACATGGTAGTACAAAGAAATTGGACAAGTTATTAGATTGAGTTTTTTGCATAAATTTTGAGAAATTCAACAAAACTTGGTAGATCAGGATAAGACACAAGTCCCATCCTGATTTTATAGCACACACTCGCAAAGTTGTATACACAAATGTAATTCAGGGATGGAAATGATAGCATCACTTTTGCACTCTAGCCTCTTACAGAAACAAAATACGGTGCTGCGTAAATGGTTTCATCAGTATTTACGCATCTAGTAGTAATGTTTAGACCTAGACTATATGTAAATCTTCCAGGTGTATTAAACAACAATCCAAATTGTTTGACATGTCTATTTTGTATGAAATAGCACAAAAAGACAAGAAGAACAGTGAAGAAACTACCATGATAGCATGCTCTGTTTAGGAGATATGACACTTTGAAGATATCAAAATTTCTTGAAAACGACTGGTGTAGAAAGACTTACTGTGAGGGTGTGCTGTCACATCCTCTCTTCCTTAACATTTGTGAATATATTTCTTTAAAAATTATTTACATTTTTTAACACATTTGAAAATAATATAATCAAAAATTCTTCAGAAGTTTAATCTCAAATACTTCCTATGACAAATATGAGATCACCTGACATATCTTTTGGTTGAAAGTCATGAAATCTCACGAAATATTTAGAGAAAAAAACAAAGACTTTTCAGGAATGTGAGGATGTGACATCACAGCAGTTTCTACACAATCTGATAAAACTTTACACTTGAATATCTCTTTAACCGAAAAAAGATATTTGAACAGTTTTTTCACCATTGTGTTTCTTTTATTGTCCTCTTTCATATAACATAAACATGTATGACAACTGAACCAATCCTTTAACTAGTAATCCAATTAATCAACTGATAATCCTGATTTATCGTCCGAGAACAACCCTGATTTTCGAGTTATAAACGTGGATAGTCAATCGATAATCCATGATATTTTTACCGATAAGCCAGGTTTGTCGTTGAAAATCTTTGAATGTCGTTGAAAATCTTTGATTATCGACTGATAACCCTATATTTTCGGTAGATATTTCAGGTATATCGGTCGTTAATCCAGGTTTTTTTTTCAGCAGAAAATCTGGCATATCCTGCGTATTTGGCTTGCCATAGTCCTGTCGTCTAATACCGTTTTAGAAGACATTGGTTCTTCCCTCAAACTTTGATGTCTCGTAAAGTCTTTTGCATGATTCTGAAGTATTTGGGCAAAACAAGGTACCAAGGGCGTTTGTCTAGGGAACTGCTATAAAGTGACAAGGTTTAGGCCTTACTTTTAGACTATATGATCACTTCTTTAGGAACCTATACTGCATAGTCAGCTTTTATTTGTTGACCTTATTTACGTGGTCCTAAGTTACGTTTCAATATATGCACAGGGGATGTAGGTCGATGTGTTTTGCGAAATGTAAATAAACATCAACAAAAAAGTGTTACGGGAACGTAATGCCATTCGCAAGTACTTCTGTGGTTAGGTGGAAGGCCAGAAAGGTTTCTTATATTTTATTTTGAATATTTTCATTGCGCAGTTAGGCCTAGTAAATGACCTATAATTTCTAGGCATATACAGTCTGCAGTAGCCAGTAGGTTACTATTACTAACTTACAAGTTAGGCATAGGATACAATAGGTAAGCTAAACAATTTAAGAAAGCGCAAGTAAACCATTAAGCAAATTAATCGCCACACTAAACTTGATATATTTCGCCTTGTGAGCGTAAACGATCTAGTAATATCAAATGGGTGTAATTTGATTGCCTTATATATCATAGCATTTGGCCAAAACTGTTATGACCTTACTTGCCTGACTGTCAGACAAATAGGGAACTAGTTCTTATTTGCTCACATTTTCTTGTATTGTGTATTAAAAATGGAAATTTGTATTGAAGAGATGTTTTGAAACTTTTATGCTGCCAAGCTAACCATAGTCCAATAGAAGGATGTATTGAAATAGTATATAGACAAAGTTTTCACTTTGGAACCACCAGTTTTTTCAACAAACTATGCCAACTCGATTGAATATTAAACTTGATGTCCAAACTTAATAGTGAAGGCCTAAGTGTGTACAATTTAAAAAAAGTTCAGTTCAGTTAATTAAAGCAACAAGGATGAAATGAGTATCAATACAAAGAAGTAGAGGAATGTAGCTATCACCAATTAACGTTCAACATCATTTATATTTTAATCAATGTTTAAAGTCGTTTTTGAAATTTCATCTAACAGAACACTGAGAGGCAGAACCAGGAGGGACGTTTGCTGATGTGATGCCATGGGTGGTATTTGTACCAGTGATGAAAAGAAAGTCCAAACAGTTGAAATCCTTGTCTTGGAGAATAAGGGCACTGCTCCCTCTAATAGTATTGGTGATCATCTTTTTAGTCGCTTTCCAGGGCTGTCTCTTCTGGTTTGAAACTGCCAAACAAACAGATGTTAAGAAGCAGAACAGCGGAGAACTTCATCGTGGATATGCCTTGGTAGGTACAGAGCATTTCCAACCTCCTTCATTTCTGCCC
>KN884264.1:89547-99672 GCA_000934455.1 Apostichopus parvimensis
TTTTGTGCATTTGTCATTTTAGGAAAGACCTGAAAAGTGGTAGGTGGCCAGCTTGTACTCTTAGAGAATTTATGCCAGACATTGATGCATAGCAAGTTACGCCATATTGATGCAATTGGAATTTAAGAGAAAGTTTATCTTGCTTTTATAGTTCCTTGCTATGTTACTGAAAAACTAATTGATTCGAGTGCTAGGAAAGGGACCTGGATATTAATCTGGTGACTTTCATTGTTGCATGTACATGTTACTGTGATTTCAGAAGCTGAAATCAAATCAGTATTCCTTGCTATGAAAGAGATATACTTTCCCGAGATCCTTATTTACACAACTTTCTATCAATTGTATGATCCTTTTACAAATTATTCAAAGCTGTTCTTGATGTCGTCTCTGTTGTCATTTGCAGTCAAGGACCCCGACGCCTGTCGTACCACCGAGTTGCTCTGTTCCAAAATTTCGAGACGATGGTTACGTCGACGATACCGTCCAGTGCAGACGTACTGCACCCACAGCATCATCCTGCAAGAAGGCGAAAGAAATTTATGATAACGTAGAAAAGGTCGAGTGTGTCGGCCATAAAGAAATATGTACCCTGAAGGTAGGTGTTGCCTAGTGAAGTTCCCCCATCTTTGGTCGTTCACCCCCCCCCCCTCTTCTAACCCTCTTGTGACAATACCACTAGATCTCTCAAAGATAAATACCACCAAAATACCACCAAAATTTAGAAACCGACATGTCTCTGCCATACAAAATGCTGTGAGGGACATGATTTTTACCTACCTGTATGTGCAGAAAAATTCCACCATTATTATCACGCAATCAACTACAGCCACCAGAATATTATATATATTATAATATATATATATTTCCTTCATACTAATATGACAATTCTGGGAGACAAAACGTTGGGACTTTCATTCAGATGGGTTGTTTTTAATTGATTTAAATTTTTTATTCAAATTTTGAGTAAATTACTCCATAATACTAGCTTTGGTAGTTTCTTATAAAATAGATGCAACATGCTGCTTTAAGATCAGCGGCACAATGATATCCAACAATATTTTAGTTTACTTTAATAGTCAACTGCATTCAAGCATTTTGGTGTTACCTTCCTTCTTTTGATAATTCTGTTTCTGATGCTGCTTTATGCTATGCAGATCGACAGAGGGTAGGTAGTTTTTTGTTGTTTTTCCACTTTGGACTCCCTCCAACCAGAGAATGTTCAAACCTCCGATTATATTTCACTGGGTTGGTGATGGTCACATGACATGGGTTTTGATGTAACTTTAAAGTTCAGCTTCTACATGCAAAGTCTGTGAAGCATTATATCTACTTGATTCCATTTGTAATTCGGTATAAAACCAAACCAAATCGTTTATGGAATGGCACAGCAAAAGCATGCAAATAACTTACATATCTCGGTAGGCGATAAAAGTGGAAAAATAGCGTCGTTGGAATCCCCCCAAGGGGGAAAAAGTAATGCGCATTTGACAGTATGGTAATGAAACGTACATTCATTCGGAAATTGAGATCAGATTCAGCCTCCAGTTACAACTGTGAGACCAAAACAAGAACATTTTGAATTTTTGATGTATGTTAGTGTCAAACAAGTTTCAGAATCAGTATTTAGCATCAAAGTATAAGGAAGGTACATTCATTATTCGTATATAAGCTGAACAGAAGCTCAGTGGTGAAACCTTTCACTTTCACTGTGTTAATTTTGTTTCATATTTCCATGGTGAGAAATAAGCAACATTAGTTATTGACAAAAAAGCACAGCAGTGATAATAGTGAGCTATTTTTGCATACTGTACTTCAGAGATGATGTTTGTGTTTTCTACTCCGTTAACAGCGTGCATGATACTGTACCTATATTGCATGTTACCTCTAGAGGTATAAAGCATAGATAGTCTACGTATCAGTGTAGCGCCCTCATTCCCATGCATAGGATGAATTAAATTCAACAACTTGAGACAGGGTGCATGAGACAAAGTTGCAGAAAAAAATCATACTGAAACTGTCCTAAAATATTCATAACTATATTTTTGCAATCTCCAACTGTTGGAATCTCCACTGGTAACCGGTCCCTCCAACAGCTTGCTATTCAAAGTGTTTTCCAGCCGTTGGGCCCAGATATTTGACAATTAGGACAGTTATGGTCAAAGCTACATGAGATGTAAATGATAAAAGACCTCTGTCAGTATAGGCTATAAGTTAATTCCATATTATATATTTGCAGGTACTTACATCCATAATTGCTTTAGCACGGTGTGGTTTTTACTCCAAACTGTTAAACATTTGGAACTCAATCATCTCTGGAGGTATTTGTTTATAAGGGACAGTATGACTATAAAAGTTCATTTGTAAAGTTGTGATATTACATGGACTATTGCAAACAACCATAACCTGGAAGTAATAGGTTTATTACAGTATAACTTTTAGATTTAGAGAACAACTTATGACAAGAGTTACCCCCTCCCTCCCCCCCCCCCTACAAACAAGAAACGCTCAGTTTTCAAAGGGTCTATGCTAGTGTAGCACTTTTAATAGCATGCAGACTAAATTACAATATTTACAAATATGCACTTTGGATGATGGTTATTGGGACCATGGTATTTTGATATATTTGCAAGAGTTTCATCCTTTACTTTTAAAAGTCATATTTTCTAACTGATCGAGCTGTCTTATCTAGCATGCAAGCTTGAGCAGAATGTTAACATCAGCAAATTTACCTTAAAACAGGACCCATGACAAAAAGGTTTCCATTTTTTTTTTTTTTTGTGGAAAGCCAAAATAAAATATACTGTAGTGTAGATAACAGAAAGTTCATCTGCACTCCAAACGTCTCTCTTTATTATAAAATGGCCTTCGCTAAAATTCTATTTCAAATTCTCCTTGCGCATGATTGCATGCGGTGCCGGGTGCGGTGAGCCACGTCCAGAAAAGACAGTTGAGAAAACAGCAAAGATATCATTTTCTGTTCTCCGCACATTATAGTGGTTGTGGGTCGGCTTTGCTGGTTTTCTGATTATAAACTGTCGACGAATTCCCCGTTTTGTTGTCATTCATGGAGGGTTTGTCACAGAATTTATCATATCTATGTTATTCATTGCACTATCCATTCAGTTATCTATGGCTGATAGATAATGTATTTATGTATTTATTCAACAATCTAACTACAGGGGCCAATCACTGCAGGGCCAATTACTGCAGGGCCCAATCACTGCAGGGGCCAATCACTGAAGGGGCCACCCACTGCAGGGGTCAATCACTGCAGGGCCAATCACTGCAGGGGCCAATCACTGCAGGGGCCAATCACTGCAGGGGCCAATCACTGCAGGGGTCAATCACTGCAGGGGCCAATCACTGCAGGGGTCAATCACTGCAGGGCCAATCACTGCAGGGGCCAATCACTACAGGGGCCAATCACTGCAGGGGCCAATCACTGCAGGGGCCAATCACTGCAGGGCCCAATCACTGCAGGGGCCAATCACTGCAGGGGCCAATCACTGCAGGGGCCAATCACGCAGGTCCAATCACTGCAGGGGCCAATCACTGCAGGGGCCAATCACTGCAGGGGGAGGATAATCAAAGAACTTATTATATCTTTATTATTCATTTCGCTATCCATTCATTTATCTATGGCTGATAGATAATGTATTTATTCAACAATCTGACTGCAGGGGCCAACGGGGATGGACTGAAATTGCACAAAAGTAAATATTTAATATTTACTTTATTGCTCTCGTAATACCGGTCTCCTATGGGAGTACATACATATACAACCCAATGCACTGGCTTTATAAACAATTGGTAACATTTTATTGTTTTGCACTTTGACTCCTTTTGGGTCCATGTCCTGTTCCTTTAGTCTGTTCCTGGCAATAATAATTACCCAAACTAATTCAAACTCTTAGATCCCTGAGCCACGGACAAGGAGGAAAGATTTGTAACATATTGCCTACGCTCAGATCAAAGAAACTTTCTACAGTATTTAAATCTATAGAAATGCTTTGAAACTCATTTCTGAAAGGATAAAGTCATCTGATGAATAGAATTCCTATGAAGAAATGGTCAAGTAAAGGTCAAGTAGCAAATTTGTCAGTTCAAGAGATCAGGACCCATAATTGCCTGAAGTCACTAATAGAAAAGAAATTAAGAAAAAGTCAGGGAGGGGGCCAATAGTTTCTTTGCGAATTTGATTTTTTTTTTATAACTTTATTTAAGTCAGTGCACTTTTCAGTGAAACTGTCTGATGAGACCATGTGTACTGATTCTCGTACCATCACATTGTAAAACCCTGACTCCAAGAAGATTATGACATAAACTACTTTCCTGCAGGGAATATGATGCAACCCATGCGAAAAGATTATCTTATCTCTTGGGTTGCAGCATATTCCTTGCTGTTAATAGTAAAGCACTTTCGTGTTGGGATTGTGAGCGTATGTTTTTAACTTTTTATCCTCAAAGCCAGATTAAGTATGTGGCTTTCTTTGTGTTTGTATATATGGCATGATTTTCGGGTTGTAAAGTAAGATTTAACTCGTTGTTAATTGCTCTATTTGAATATATCGCAAATGTTGATCATTTCAATACTCAAACGTATAAACCATTAGAAGATAATTCTAAACCTTGATACTTTTTTTGTTCATTTATACGTTTACATACATGTGTAAACAGCACAGCCCATATAAGAATTCCCCTGTTCACATTTCATTTGAACTATTTCATCAAATATATATTCTGATGTATGCTGTACTTGTTGCGCACAGTGTTACAATATTTCCCTAAATTGCATCAAAACTTTCGGTTGGGTGGGTTGTATCTGAAGTCAAAGATATTTTGGTTTTATCGTACAGCAGTGTGCCACCTAGATAGTTAAAGTTTATCAATCAATCTATTTCTAGTTACCTTGGTTACGTACTTTCACTGCCTACCTTCACATTTCACAAGGTCTAGTGATAAGTGGGACCATTTTCTATTAAACTGTTCTATGAAAGAAAAGAATTAGAAGACTTTAAGCAAGGCCAAGCTTTGACTTGAATACTGTTATATAACTTCAATCTTCCATAAGCTGGGGCATTGGAAGATTGAATGCCTCAATGCATTCAATCTTCCAATTGAATGGAAGATTCAATTGGAAGAGCTAAAGAGCTCTTTAGCTAAAGAGCTTTAGCTAAAGAGCTCTTTAGCTAAAGAGCTCTTTAGCTCTTTTCCTGTGGCTAAAGAGCCACAGGAAAATTACATCACTGGGTCTCCCCTTTGAAATCTCCAATTATTTTCTTTAATGGTATGTTATGAGTGAGATTAGTCAGGCAGTTTAACCTGAAACTTGTGACTGAAATTCCAAACTATAGGACAAATATACGTGGAACCGCTAAATAGAGAGGGATGGAGAGATGCAGGTACTATTAACCGCATTGCACATGTATACTAATACAGAAATACACATAGAACCACTACATGGAGGTATAGGTACGAAATACACATAGAACTACTACATACACACATCTAACTAACAACTTCACAGAATGACATAGGTATTAAAATATAGATAGAAATGCACATGTATACTATTAAGAATGAGTACACATAGAACCGCAATAAAATAGAGATAGATATATAAAACTGCACAGATAACGAACCAATGCACAGATTAAAGAATCTACATGAACATATATATACTGCTGAAACCATAAATCAATGTTAACCTTAAGGCCAATGTTTATGACAGCCTTGTTTGAAATGTAAATTTTGAGTAATTTTGAGAAATAAGTTTTTGATGGAGGTCACAAAATTTGTTTTTCATCATCTGCAGTCCTGTCTTTCTGAAACTGTGGTACTTGAATAGCAATCGTCTACAGACCTTTTGGCGTCACTGATTTCAAACTTCAAAAATAATAACCAATAACAATTTTGAGATATTACTTAAGCGTGTTTATCATATGATACCAACTTTAAATTTGGTGCGTTTGTTGTATGTCGGTCTAGTACCATTTGTTCAACCATTTGAGTCAGTTGACCTCTATTTGACCCAGTCATTTGACCTGGATAAGTCATTTTCATGTAGTGGACTGGAATTTTGTCTACTTTGGCATCCCAAAGACAGGATATGAGTCACCTAATCTGCATAGGGTGGGAAAAACTCATCTTGGCCCATTTTTCTGCTCCTATGTTAATGTAGTTCATCTAAAGTAAATTAAGTTTTTATGGCTTCATATAGTTTATTTTTTAGAGTATTTTAGTTGTTTCACCATTAAAATTGTATGCCTCACGTTGACCTACTGTTTAGTAAGCAGGCTGATTTGTGCTTTAGTATGATCACTGTTATGGTAATAACTTGAAAGTTACTACGCTCGGTGAATCGTCCAAGTAATAGTGGAGCATGCTTTCTTTCTTTGTTCACTGCTGTACCAGACATCACAGAGAGCCCACCCTTTTGTATTATAAGTGTACATTGCCAGGGTTTTTGTTTAGAAATGTAGTAGGTGGGTCAAGTTGAAAAGTAGGCGGGACTGTCTGTACGCGGACATGGGGGAGGGGTCTAAATTGCCGGAAAATTGCAATTTAAAAAGTCTCTAGATGCAAAATGGTGCAATATACAGCTGTTTGGTCAATGATATTGCCCCCTCCCAATCACCCCTTTCTTCTGTCCTATTTTTCTTTTTTTCTCCTAAATTTTTTTATTAACACACGGGTCATGGAGCCTAGAGAGGTAGCTATCACACCTGACCTGGTTTTTTTTTTTTTTTTTTTTTTTTTTTTTTTATTTTTTTTACTGAGCGTCGCAAAGTAGCCGGGTCATGTACGTGCAGTAGGCGGGTCATTTGACCCAGGTCCCGGCTACTAACGAAAACCCTGATTGCAGTATGCATTTGTTTTTAATTTGGAGGCTTTTTCTTGAACCTGATGATACTGAAGTGGAATGAACTAATTAGATGACGAGGCCACTGAAGATACTTGGTATTTAGTAGATCCTGGTGTTTGGCTGAAGCTGTTCTTCTGCGGTTCTGTGATTCTGTTCTTCGGGGAAGAACGTTAAAAGAGCAGTTGTTGTCATTTATTTGACTGGTCTACATGCCCCTCCCGGCAGCCTATAAGGCCCAGTACATTTCATTAAGTATCGTCAAGTGGCTGTTATCGTACTACAAGTGGTACCCAGGCAAATTCTTTTCACAGACAATTGTTTTTCAGATGTCTCAGTTTGACTCTTAAATTAATTAATTTTATAATGTTATTAGGTCAACTTTGTGTGTAAGACTTAATTAAAGACCTAGTTTATAGCCTAAAGATGTCTTAGAATGCGCCATTTGATATGATTTGTTTTCTCTGGGGTGGGGGGGGGGAGGACTCTCCAATACCCCTACATGGGATTTGACTTCTATGACCTCATGGGCCACATCCCCTCTCACTTTGATGAAAAAGTTTGTATGTGAAAGTATTTCTGTGATTTTTTCTTGGGATGTGTTTTGCGGCTTATCATGAGCTTCAAAAAGTGGTCTGTTACTTTCAGGAAGGATTAATGAAGTGAACAGGGGGGTAGAATGGAGACAGGTTAGCCCACTAGGTTAGTAGCAGATTAGTGTAGACAAGACTAGAGAGTACACAGAACGTGTCGACCGCTGAGGTATTATTAAAGTAGGATAGACCAGAATATACAGCCTCAGACCAGTTACATTTTTTCTTCTATAGCAAGTCAAATTTGATCTTTCACGTAACTTATAGGCAACATTTGTAAGCTGTCTCACAGAGACGTGGACGCTTTTGTGGTTAGCAATTAGAGCGTAACCCTGCGATAGTCCCTCTAGTGCATGTTATGTATCACAAGCTGAATAAAGTTTTATAATAATTGTGGAAATAAAATGTAACCATCATAATGAGAATCACTCACATAGGCCTAAGTGAAATAACAACAACTCTGCAAAGCTTCAATAAGCTAGAATTCTGGAAAGAATTAGGCCAAACGGAGCTACGTTTCCGGCGAGGTAATGAACCAGAGTTGTAACACGGAGGGGTCAAAATGACAATTCAGTGACCCTCTCCCACTCCCCTGTAGGGAACAGGGACATCAGGCTAAATTTTATCATTTTGCCCAGTAACTTGTTAGTATATCTGGTGTCATGAGTGTTTGACACACCCACAGCTTTTAGATGTATAGCAGTGAGAAAAGTTGAAAAATTGATTAATTTAAAAAGAAAAGGAAAGTCAAGCAAGATTTATTTTCTCTTTTTGGACCTTTAAGAGATCAAAAAAAAGATATGACAGAAACAAACTGGAATCGGAGAATATTCCTGAGAAGTTTTCTTTTACATGTTTTCTGCTAATTGTAACTTGGCTTTGACATGTAAAATAACATGGAGTTACCTCTGAGGAGTACCCAAAACCTGCTGCACTTTCTGGTTCAGGTAAATCATCGAGTGACGATAACTTAACGTTATGAAAATTTGTATAATTTAATGACCCTAATGTCCATAACTCTTCATTGCTTTACAGCTTAATGGTGACAAACCATCCTTTCATTGCAATCCAGACTTATGTCAAGAAGGTCTGATCATGTTAGGGACATTCAGGCCCAACAGAGAACTGATCTGGAACCAGTTTGAAAGTTTGGAGGACATGGAGAATAGATTTCGACAACTCTTGGTGACGAGAGATCCGTCCTTGGATGCCGGGATGGCCTTCGTCCAGTGTGGAGCTGACGAGGTTGTCTTTGAAGATGTGAGGGGTTACGAGGATAGTGAAGCCATGGCAAGGTACAATGCCCTATACAACGGGGAAGAGTTTGTCATGTACGAGGAGACGTCGCAATACTACAAGGAAAACGGCCGTTCGACGCAGTTGTTGATATTTCCCAACGCCACAAAGGATGTACCTCATTCCGCGAAGAGACATGGAAAGTTAAACATTAACATATTGTTCCTAGATTCAGTTTCTCACAGTCACTTTTTCAGAATGTTACCTCTGACAGTCGAACAACTCGGGAAAATGGACAAGAGCAAGGATAACCTGGTGTTTAATTTTGAGCTCATGCAATCTTTGAAAGGTCGGACGTTTGAGAACCAGCAAGCGCTCCTGTCCGGTCTGATCTCCGGCAGCGAGGGGTCGTTGAAGGCCGGGGTCATGTTCGGCGCTTACAAGAAAAACGGCTACAACGTGACGTGGAACGAAGATCTCTGTTGGACGTGGGAGTGGGGTCTCTCGAGAAATTTCGGGTTCGACAAGACTCCGTCGAAGGACCGCTGGAATGCCCTGAGGCGAGCTACGGAGAAAAACTCCATCGATGACATCGGCGCGACCCTCACCTCCTGCGAGATCTTGAATTTCAACGGAAAGAACGATCCATTTCACGGATTGCAAAGAGTCTGCTACAACGGCAGGCCCCACCACTGGTATATCTTGGAGTATATGAAACAGATGCAGTCCCTCATGGGCAGAGCGAACAGGCCGTATTTTCAATTTACGGAACTCAACGTAGGGCACGACGAACACGGCCTGCGGATCAAGTCGTTGGACAGAGACTTAAAGGAATATTTAGAGTATCTGTCCACCGTCGAGGACACGCTGACCATTATTTTCTCCGACCACGGCAACACTTACACAAAGTTTGCTTCTTCCACGGGGGAAGGCCGCATCGAGATGGTTCATCCCGTGATGTTTTTCATAGCACCGAAGAATTTCGTCGACTTTGTAGGCCGTAGAGGATTGAAGACTCTATCCGTCAACCAACACAGGCTCGTCAGTCTATTAGACGTCCATAGTATGCTCATGTCTTTCGTTAACGGCACGAGGTCTGGCCACAGACGCGGCCTATCCGACTACGATGTCACAGAGAGAGGTTTGCTGGAGGTGATCTCGCCCTCCAGGACGTGTCACTCCATACCGCTGTATCCGAACACCAAGTGTATCTGTAAGGCAGAGACCGTCAACACCACCTACAGGTCTAGTCAGTTACTATTAGCGGACTTTGCCCTAGGTACACTAAACAACTTGATACAGGAGCAATATCATAAAGCCTCACCCCGCAGTAATCGGACATTTGGATCTTGCCAAAAACTGCAAGGGATCTCCATCCAAGGTGTCAGTGGGCGACTAGGAAGAGTAAGTACATTTTGCCCCCCAGTAGTCGAT
>KN884264.1:110104-122460 GCA_000934455.1 Apostichopus parvimensis
ATAGACTTCGGTCTGTGACACAAGATCCTGGGCTCGATTCCTACCTTTGCCTAATGAGTCCCAGAATATATATATATATACCTCCACCTTCAATTTTCCTTATATATGTTATAAAAATGTTATCTAATGATATATGTTACTGACTGTAGCGCCTTCTATTTCTCCTTTCGTCCGGTTCAGTCAGTCTTCAAAACTGTAGTAATTGTTTCGATTTGAAATATCATTGTATCGTGGTCTTGAGCTTTGAAAGCTTTCATCTTTGACTTGACTTCTGGTGGCATCATGAAACTCTTACTATACTGACAATGTATTAGTCTTATCTTCATCTGCATTCAACAGTTATAATGCTTGTCTTAGGAGTTGTTGTGTCCAAGTCTGAACACAAATAATTTATTTAAAGACAAGTTTTAAACGAGTCGATGATGTTATCACTGTATTCGAGAACTTTCCTCTCTATCAAAGTTTGTCTGGTTTCCAATCTACGTGTTATGTTAATATTAATTATAATGGTTGATTCATAATTTATGTTGCCAAATACTTGTGATGATATCTTTCGATACATAACAGGTGTGTTTTACTTACAACTGGGATGAATACAACCCATTACCCGTAGGACACCCAGGAAGTTCATACGGTTTGGTATTGCGTTTGAATATTGAACAAGACCAATACACATGGAGCGAGTTTGGCGGTGCTGGATTGAAGGTAATTTATATGATCACTAACCACTATTATCTGTATCTTTATAAAAAAAACTATAAAAAAGCCAAGAGATCTAAATGTGAATATTAGCTTATCATTGGGATATTAAAATGAAAAGTATTCATTGAATCAGGCTGTTTAAATGATATCTTTATTGTTACTCTACAGGTTTATGCGCATGCTCAAGGGGAGATGCCTCTCGTAAAGATGCATGGATTTTCTGTAGGCCCTGGAATGGAGACTGACATAACGTTGAGGTATATCAAGGTAAACACAATAAAACTCATAGCATATCATCGAAGGATATACAAGGGCGCAAGACCGTGTTTCTTATAGGGGAGGGAGAGGGGGAGGGGGAAGGGGGTAAGTGTATCGTTGTGGGCGAGGGATCTAATGGAATGGGAAACAATTTGATAAAATGGACGGTGCTTAGATGTCTGTATGTTGGTTGGGGTTGGGGGGGGGGTGGAGGCTTAGAGTGGACATTATGCCTTTTATCAGAGGTGGATCCAGGATTTGTAAACAAGAGAGTGTTTGGCCCTGGGGTCGTTGAAGGCGACTCCCGTGGATGGGAGTCTAATGAAATCCACCAGAGAGAAAAGGGTGGTAGGTGATATGATGTATTCTGAGTCATTGTAGGGTTACAGGTTAGGTCTACAGTTTATTATGAGGTATATACAATGTTGTGCTAATAAATACCGTAATTTTTCTGGGGTGGCAGGGGAGGGAGAGGGTTGTATCGTCACAATACTACTAGGAGAGAATTATCATCTTTGGCAATCTCAAAGAGTAAACATCGCACCCCACGAAGTTAAAATGTGAATAGCGTAAAACACAGATTATAAGACATATTACGTGGACAGTCTATTATATTAAAAGAGTTGTGGATTATAATAACATTAAGATAGAACGTGTTTTTTGCCCTTTAAAAAAAAACAGAAACACAAAGAAAAACACAACAAATCAAAGAAATACAAAACAGAGAGAACTGAAAGACAACCTAAAATATGTGATTTTTCTAGTAAATGTGTCTAAAACATTTTTTTTATCCGTTTCTTCTATTTTTCCAGAGGAAAAATCTGAAGTCCCCGTATAAACCTTACTGCGATGAGAAACAGTTAACATACTCACACATTTACAACGCAGAATTATGCAGATTTGAGTGTGAAGTGGATGCCATCATAGAACAGTGTGGTTGTAAGGACTACAGACATCCAGGTAATGATGTTAAATCGTTTAAGACAGGGGTTATCAATTGGGTGGCGGTGGGCAGAGGATTTAATCCACGAAAAGAAAACAAAGCAAATCGGCACGCGATGTTGTACTAATCGGGTATGTGCGGGTCATAGGCGTAGGAGCCCAATTTGATTGGGGGGGGGGGGGGTCTGTGACGACTTGCCCGAAAAATATAATCACAAATTTTCGCTCGTTCAACATGTTAATTTACATATCATATAGGCATGCATCGGTTATGACATCGCATGCCAATTACATACAATCAATTGCCGCATGTTATTACCCTTTCATATTAGTTAGAATTTTTGGGGGAAGTCGTTACAATAATATTTTTGAACTATTGATTTCCTTTAGCTACATCATTGCAATTTATTTTTCTGTCAGTAGGTGTCCGAAAAATTCTCAGCATATTGCCCGAATTTTCACAAAAATATTTGATTGGGGGCTGCAGCCCCCCGCCTCCTACGCCTATATATGGTGCGGGTCATTATATGTTTTGCAGGTACACATGCAGGTTTAAACTGAGCTTTTGATTTTTCTTGGATCTTGTCTTTATATTACCAGCGGATTTTACTAGTTCTTATCAAATATTAACATTTCTAAGAGAACACTAAATCATGTCTTGCATCTATTACACCTGTCACCATGCCCTTTACGTTGACTTGAGGTAACTTTGACTGCTTACAGTAGTTTATATTTTGAAATTCAAGAGAAAGTCGAAATAAGTCGAATAAATTTATTTTGTTAAATGAAGTAGTCCACTACAATGTTGAGACCGACAAAAAGGGAAGGAATTTTGGTATAATTAGACCGACGGATGTCAATTCTCGAAAACAAAAGTTACATTTTCGAGAAAAGATTTTAACTTTTGAGGAATAGGTTAAAATTCCCAGAAACTAGTCAAACCTGGATAAAAAGCGAACTTTTGAGATATGTCAGTCAAAATGTTGAGATAAATAGCCAACATTTTAAGATAAAATGTTGGAATTTTCTATGTCAATACCATCTACTAAGTGAAAATGTTCTTGGGAAGATTCCCAAACTGGCCACCAGTTTTCTACCGCTCCCCCTACACTTTTTGACCACTTTATATACGGCGCAGAACAAATTGTCTCCGGGAAACAGGAAAAGGCCCGAGGAAGGGGTTAGAACCGTAGAAGGACTGATACATTTTGCAGCCAATTTGTATCTGTTTCCCATCAAGTGCATTTCAGCATTCATGGAGGAATTGTTTCGATATGTTTGCCCTCCGATCCTGAAGAAGGAACGTTACCTCTGAATGGATATTATAAATAGTAAGGCACACAGGATTTCACAGCATGGGGGGGGGGGGGGGGTGAGGGGGGAGCATGTTTACAATACATTTCTGTTTTGTGGTGTCAACTATAAGAGGCCTTTGTGGTGTTACCAAGGTATATCTCGTTTGTATATATAGTGTCAAGTACTGTAAGAGGCCTCTGTTTGGTAACCATGTATATCTGGTATCAAGTATATTAAGTCTTTGTGGGTGTCAACTGTATACTAAGCGGTCTTTTTGGTATCAAATATAAGAAGTATATCTGGTCTCAAGTAAAATGAAGTCTTCGTGAGTGGTAACAATATAACTATATATAAGTGGTCATGATACGGTGTATACTGCAAGACTACGTCACTGGTTCAGAAACATCATCTCCACTGCGATAATAACGGCGACAGAAACATGTATAGGCCTACCATGCTGACATCTGTACCAACACATACTATGCAGTGCCCGCATATAAAGCTACCTAACCCTGAAAAGAAGGCCTAGCTATGATAGGATACCATAAATCACAATACAGAATCGTTTCCATGGTAAACATGTCTGTTTGCGGCGTCTCATATTTCTTGTTCTTTGCTAGTTTACTTTCGTAGAGCATGTTGTCAATGTTCACGTCAATCAAATATTGATAAGAGGATATGAAATATCCCTGAAGGTCGGACATGATGTTGAATAAAATGAATATGCATGAACCTAAAGAATTATATAATTATCTTTTCTTCTAAATTCTTCTTTAGTATATACTTTTTGTAAAACCCGTTATCACTTTTCATAGGTACTATACGTCTATTGTTCAAGACAATCGGATAAGATGAATTGATAAACTGATAAAAAGGCTACTCTAGATGGGAGCTTACTGCCGCGAAACTGCCGGCATATCTATGAAGGTGTGATGTAATGTTCAAGGAAAAACTAGACTACATATTGACATGGATATGTATGAATCTAAATCAACAGGTTGTCTCTGATAGAATTGTGTATAGGACAAATATACAAAGGGAAATTTGGCGCGCACATCCAAACTAGATTGATAAATCCATCTAGAACACAAGAATGATCTATTCTATATCTGGCATAGATTTTACTTTGGGTTCATTGTTTACGTGCACGTAAACAATGAACCCAAAGTAAACAGTTATTTAATCGTAATTTTAAATCAAACCCATGAAGACGCAGTCCCACCCAACATCTTTTTGTTATGCGATAAAGATGATCGTAATGAATAACTCCAGAAATTAGGGTAGAAATGTTTTATTCAGTTTGGAAGATTTCATGATAACATGAAGTATTCGATATAGTTATTTCTATTTCTCACTTTGTTCTTTATGAGTATTTATTAACATGTTTCATAATTAATATTTGTGTTCTCATTTCGTATTGTGTAAACATTCATTTAAACTGGTTCACCATTTGTTATTAGGAGACGTGCCAGTCTGTGATCCGAAACAACATATTCAATGCGTTCTGAAAGTCCAAGGTAAGCACGAGAGCAATATACACATAAGTCAACGTTATTGCATACAAATTTTAAAGGGCTCAGCAGTTTGTTCACGGTTTTACAAAATACTTTTATTGTATAGGTTCCGATTCTGCAGATTAATTCTAAGCAGACATAGAAGTGAGTTAAGGTAAGATTGCTGGATGTCTCACAGTGATGGAAACTGATTTGAGGATGACAAGTAAACCTTGTTAAAAATTTGAAAATAAACCTGACTTATTATTATTATTTATATTCGAATTTTCTAGCATAATTGGTATAGCTATACTGATGAACTTTTAGATGCTAAGAGAGAAAAGCAAACATACCGTATACCAATACCATCTTTCTCCGTAGAAACCTTTTCCAGTCTAAGCAATCTTGATCACTGCATCTGTCCCGAACCTTGCGAGCAAGAATATTACGACACCAAAAATTCGATTGCTCAGTGGCCTTCAAACTACTTAAGAAGTAGATTATCTGAGGAGATGAATATCACAGAAGAATATATTGGGTAAGGTGAAAATATCTGTCATTTTCGTGATGTTATTATAAGCGGTATAATTGAACCATCATCATGAAATAGACTTGTAGTTGTAAGAGTACAAATACAACAGCATGAGTACGAGTACAATTCCTATGAGTAAACGACTTCAACGGGTGTATACGGTTTTGTTTGTGTTCGGTTTCCATGTTCTTTGTCAGTTAGTTTATATTTCATAAGAAGTATAATGTATACTTTCAGATGATGGATTCTCCTGGAGCCATGACCACAGACATGCGTGTAGCTTCAAGTTGAGTTTCGTTATTAAGCCCACACACACACGCACATTATATATGTATGTGTGAAGGTGTCTATGTGTACAGAAAATAAGAATGTTTCAAATTTGCTTTTACTTTTCAATCATATATTAGGGATAATTTCCTGGAGCTAAATATTTTCTTCGAAGAAGTCCGCTTCGAGGAGATAACTGAAGCCCCAGCCTATGATGGATATAGCCTTCTTGGTGAGTTGTATCGTAGATCAGAGCAATTTGAACATTACCCCCTCCCCCCCCTCCTCCCCCCCCCTCCATCCCCCCATCCTCCAGCCACCGCACGTGAGACTCCTCCACCAAACACACAAAGGTTTTAGATCGCTCTCCTCCAAGGGATGATTCTTTCTAGTGACACTGTTCAGTAAGTAACCACCTAGATGTTAGCTGCATATTAGCTCGTCAAGTATATACCTATGATGAACTCAATGCATACAATCAAGGGCAAAGGCGTGGTGGTTCAGCGGTTAGAGCCTGTCCGCCTCACAATCCTTAGGTTCCAGGATCAAAATTCCACCAGGAGCCAGATTCTCTTGACCGATTAAAAAATCGCTGCAGTGCAGTGGTGATCTGTGGAGTCTTCCGTGGATTTGGTATTTCTGGTTTGTTAACTTTGGAAAAGGGGTTTGTTTCTGTTCTTAACTTGGTTTCGAAACAACTTTGTTCGTCATGGCTGCACTGCAGTGATTTCGAATGGGGTGCCTTTGCCTTACTCAGTATTTGAGAAAGTAGTCAGTATGCTGTGGCGTCCATTGGACGGGGGACGTTAAATGGCGGGCCCTGGAGCAGGAATGGGAGCGAACTCACACCCCTGCCTCGTTATCCTCTGAACACTTATCGAAAAGAGAAGGCTTGAAATAAGCCGGTTTTCGTCCACGATCTCACCGGATAGGGTCTAAAATAAGTTACTGTAAGATTTCCTGATCGTTGTAAGTGTCTAAACTAAACGTAATTAATGTAATATTTATGTGGTAATCATATGATATTTCATTAACATCCGTGATTCATTGTATTTCATACTTTAGTGTATGTTACTGTTTCTTTTGTATACTAAAGTTTTTCCCCACAAATGTTGGTATCATAGCATGTCACCTGACAACAGATCTTGAATATCTTAACGAAAACCACCACCACCCCCCCTCCTAATGTTTTTTTTTTTTTTTACTTTTAACGGATACGATGTGTCACAAAACGATACAAGATTTTCTGAGTGTCTCTCTTTCATCGTCGTATGCTATGATTTGTTTCATCTCTTTGTATCGACTAATTATTATGTGTGTGTTTTTTCGTATCTGGTGTGAATTGCATAGTAGACACCTTATCATACCACGAAAATGATATTCAACTTAACATCTTCATAAGGCAACACAAAAATAAAAATCACGCACACCATAAAAAAATATAAAAATCATGAATGACTTGATATAAAATACAAATCAAATTATTGTCCAGATGATATTGTAAACAATGCCTCTTTGTTTGTCTCCCTCTCGTCATTTATAGGTGATGTAGGGGGCTACATGGGCCTGCTCTGTGGGGCAAGTCTTATCACCATGGTCGAGATAATGGACTGTATATTGATTACGTTCACCAAGACATGGAGGAAACCGAAAAGACGCATCAAGAGTACCGAATATCGCGAAGATTCCAAAGCGCGCCCTCCAACGCATACTTCAAGCAATTTATGAGTAAGCGTAGTATATAGCCTGACGAATCTATAGCAACAGAGTTGAACGGGGACGGGGGGTGCCTGGGCGAGCAACATGGTAGAAAACGCTATGTGCATGTCTAAAATAATGCATTAATCTGTATCACTATTCCGGAGTACCGCGATTTGTCTACAATTGTAAACGCATTCTTCATATGGTACTTTTTTTACGTCACCATGAGTCAGCGGAAAGTGTACGACGGCACGACCAAATCGGCGCTGAAAACTCTAACGGATCATTTTCGCAGGAAAGAAAACCACAGCAACAAACATCTCCATGTACGTCCGGTTCCGCCTAACCTCCACCATCCAACCAACCGATAATTCAGTATCACCACCGTAAAGACCGACCACCCACCTGCAGGCCCACCGTCCACAAAAACTAATGGTGGAGTTTATAGTGCCCAACGGGAGCACCATACCTGAAAGGTCAATCGCATTTTAATTAAACAACGCATTTTTCTTCCCGATGCAACGTCAAAACATCTTACCTCTCTCCGAGAAATTGTCCAAATTAACACTCATCAGTTTCTGAGATTAATTATCATGAACTGGACAAATAGCTGCAAAGACTTTAGACTGAGCAATAAACGTAAACCTAATAACCTAATCCTTCAATTTATGCTGAAATTATTAACAGCAGTTATACGATTTTCACGTACTGTATAAATTAACGTTGAATTCTTCGTGTGCATGCACTTAATTCCTCGACTGTGAGTGGACTGTTTGATAAACAGATATATCAGGCCACTCAACCGTAAGGTTGGTCACGACGCCGTTTTACGTTGTCTTCATGCTTGATCGAAAGATCTGGCATCATAATATTTACCTGAATAAATTATTTATTCTTCTTTGTTTTCTTTCATTTAAGCGAGATAACTATAAAAATGTATATATTTATTAAAGTTGAGAGCGTTATAGCTTAGTCCATTTGTATTGTAACTTATATATACTTTTTTTCTTCTCCTTGTTTTAGTATTGTATCCGCACGCTGAAGTTTTATTTCTGCAAGGTGCCAGGTGGTAAAAATGTTGCTAAGGCAAGTGTATAATAATATAATTTAAAGTAAATAAACAAACATATCAGTACAACATTACGTGTATACCGAATTACATGTTTATTTTAGATACCTCAATTTGTCTCAAAATGGTACCCGAATTTCATGTCTAAACATATATTTATCTCTGAGGAGGAAACCAACACTCTCCTACATAGGAGTCGTCTTGAACGACCCCAGTGTCCCTTTCGCCAGTGTTGTTAATGCCTGGATCTACCCCTGTATCCCCGGGGAAGGGGTGGTTGCCAGTTTGTCAATATGTGATGTATGTGTAAATAGCGTAGGGCTAGGTGCTAAAATCTTGTATCTTTGTTTTTCTTATCACATTTTCATGCTGAAAATAAACATTTTTTTTTTAAAGTACTATAGAGTGGTTCTGTGAATCCCCCATATCCTATCTTTGGGCGAGTTGTTCAAATAACTCAGGTAAGGCAAAGGCGGGTATGCCTCGATATCATAAAAGTGTCCCTTTTCAGTGCCCTCTTTTGGTATATGGACCCCTTTTCAATTTTAATAATTAATAAGTTCGCTTTTGTTATTTAGAAAGTACTTAACTACAAGTGCAATTAAAAAGTACCCTGATATTGTAAAATAAAGAAATCCAAAAAGCAAGCCAAGAGGCTTGCGAACCTTTCTTGTTAGCTTTACTTTGGTGTTTACTATATGTTGACCTCTATTGAACTCAAGTAATCATTGACCTGCACAAAATACAATGAATTTCTTGCACTTGCTAAGTTCATGGACATTTACATTTGCAGTAATTGTGTCAACAGGGCTTTCGGACTTTGACATCTGTTGATTTCAAATGCTGTTATACCTATACTTATGAAGCGAAAAACAATTTTGTAATCATTAAAGGCATAGAATACTCGCCCCAAACCGCGTGCCGCGCTCTGAAAAAGTTTTCTTTCCGTTGCTTGCAAGTGAAGTTTTCTGCTTGTCGCTACAAAATGCAGACAGTAATGAAACGTGAAACCTTGTCATCTTTAGCTGAACCTGAGATGTCCATCGCTGTATCGTTTGTACACTGTGCTGTGGGTATTGACCGCAGCTGTATGTACAGACTGTACACTAGTGTCTAATTACCGAATGTAGCAAGTTGTGTGCGTATTTTCTGGGATCGATGGTGGTGTCTAACACTTCTGTTACACCTCATTCGAAACTAGGTCAGATTACCCGCATTATACGTTTCTTTTTGCGTGGGTCTTCACACCCTTTAAGGGGGATCTACACACAACACGTAAAGTTCATTCAATCTTTGCTTTTGAAGTTATTGCATCAAGTTTCGGACTTTGATCGCTGTTGATCTCACATGACCTTTGACCTCCACAATGATACACCAAGTTTCTTGTTCTTACTAAATGGATGTACATGGTAACAAGTTCAAGCAGGCTTTAATCTTTGAGTGTATGGGTTTGCAAGGTTTCCAGAGTTTGACCTTAACGACCTTTGACCTCCACAGCAAACAAAAGTTTTCTTGCAATCAGTAGTATGGATCTCTATACCAATCATGTAGCTCATTTAAATTTGAATACTGGAGATCTTCGTTTCACTTAGGTTGACCTCAAATGATCTTTGACCTCTACCAATTTTAATAAGAGTCTTTTACTCATCAAATTGTATAAATATAGCATATATGATATCCTTCTTGAATAACTTATAGTGTTTAAAAGGTGTCACATACACACATAATGTTACTTGTCAATGACAAAGGGCGCCATCGTCCGCCTTTCACTGGCGACAAGAAACTTGGAATGGGGAGGAAGAGACGAAAGAAAAATAAAGGGAAAAAATAAAATAGAAGAAACGGATTAACACGCGCCATAGCTTACCCAAACCCACCCAATCCCGGCCTTCATTATAAAATGATAGTCCAGAGGGGTTTTCCCCCCTTCGTATTAACCATACTGACAACCATAAAGGCACAAAACACTTCGACAAACTAGAACTGCATTTGCCTGCAAATACGCAGTATTGTAGTGCGCGTCCAGTGCTTGCAGTATTAGGAAAGAACTTTTCGTTTGTCCATGGTGTTATTCTTTGGGCGAACAACACACCAGGAAGTATAGTCATATACTAGGTACCTACAAAGTGAGGGCGCTTGTGAGCGCCGTGACAAGCTCAGAATAAGATGGCTACGCAGCTAGTTTCTGAAACTGCAAATGTACAGAGACCACATGAAACTTTAATTTTCCAGTTAGTCCAGTCATGTAGGTATCGTTCACTTGGCCAGTAATGCCAATATTGTAGCGCACACTTGCACCACAATAAATATATCTGATTTACCGTGGGGTTGAGAGAATATGACATATCAAACTTACCAAAAGCACCCAAAATATTAATCACAACTACAGTATGAAATGGTTCCCCGAAAGCACTGAATTGAGGGCGTTAGTGAAGAACATAGCTTGCATAGAACTTGCGGATTTACTTTTTCCAGCCTTTCAAAGTTATTTCAATGGGTTCTGTCGCTGGGTCCTGTCCCCCCCCCCCCCAAAAAAAGAAGAAATTATGCCAACAGAGTAACAATAACTCAAGCCATTTACATACAGTATTGTGATTTATAACAGAGCGTTAGGGGAGTCAAGCGAAATATAATTAACTAAATGAAGATAATTGTTGGTGACAAAAACCAGTAAGTCATCAATAAGGATTCACATATACTTCAAGCTATTTACTGCTTAGCTGTGAAGAAAATCAACTTTCAGCACAAACAGTGGATCGCAACAGTTTTAGTCAGTGTAAGGAAGTTGGAATGGCAAAAATCTTCTTTTAGTGTCTTTTGAAGTCTTGTATCAACACCTATAAGTTTGACATATTGACATGCGGTGTCCTATGGGATATGCAGTACATCTACGCTGGATAAATGGACGCAAAGTTAGTTCGTGTTCGTGACGTCACAACAATGTTCAAATTCGTACCTTTTAAAGTTTTGGTGGGGTTGAGGTTATTCTCAAAGGTTTGAAGAGCAGTGGTGGTGGGGGGGGGGGGAGGGGATTACATGGCATGGCAGGTCCTGTGAAGTATGGGATGAAGAGTTATGTTTTCTGATTTTCACCTATTAAATGAAGACTTAACAGACCGACGTAATTGTCTCCAGGGTCCGACCTGGCTCAAATTTTATTGTTTATTCATAATGGATTTGAAAAAACTTTGCACCATTCTGTTAAGGAGAGGGGAGGGGGGGGGGTCCTCCTCCAAAAGAACTCAAGGTTGAGAGATCAAATGGTGCATTTTAGGGCAAATAAGTAGGTATAAATGCAAGGATGTACTTGAGTGTTGAAATAAAAACCAACTGAACATGTTATCCCCATATTGATAATGGAGGTGGGGTCATCCCCCCCCCCCCTAGTCCACCTCCTCTTTGTGCATGCCACTGATCATTATGGTGTTTATACCTAGAAAGTGAATATGACACAATGAAAAGATGCAATTAAAGTTGGAATTGGAGACTTGAGACTAAGAGGAGACTACAGTGGTTCTGTTGACAGTGTTTACAAACGACACAATGGAAGATTTTGTCCAGCTAAGGCTTCTTCAATTTCAAGACGTAAACTTTATTAGATCTTCAAGTTTTATTTCTCTTAATATCTTCTTATTCTCCATTACAATGAATGCTTCAAAAGCAGTTCTGTGGTGAAAGGTATTTTACGTTCAGTGTTTACAAACTGTCCTTTCAGTTTTCAGTTACATTGACACATTTCAAGTTACAGAGCATTGGTCAAACTACACCCCGTTGAAACATCACTCCGTTGAAAAGCAAACTGCCATGCCGGGTATCCGCTAAAAGAAAACTAAGCAAACTCGATACAATGCACATTATACAGTTCACCAAAACATTCTTGACGACAAGGCAAAAGGCTAGATGGGAGAATGTCATATCCACCACACTTTAAACGCAAAACTGTTTGCACCGAAACCGTAGACGAATAGGGTGCATCAGTTGTCTGCCGAAAGTCAAGGTAAGTTTTGTGTGCCAAGATATGGCAACAGGCATATCAAGGCTAACCTCAGATTATGATCTTGCAGCAGACTTGTTGGACATCCCTTTTGTAAGATGT